>JBAMJV010012165.1:0-28817 GCA_037951105.1 Echinarachnius parma
TGTTAATAGATCATGTGTGTGTGTGGGGGGGGGGGGGGGGGGGGGGGCTAGTGCATTATATACCATGTTGGCTGTAAGCCCTCAGACAATAATTATGTGAAAGCACAGAAAATACATTTAAAATGTCTTATTAATAGAATACAGGAAAAAATAACATAAGTGTACACAAGTACAAGTAAATGGGACCATGGGGTGGCTGGGGGAGCTGGTAGAAATAGGATCAAACTCTGATTAGCACAAAGAAACGTGTGAAATACACAGTGTTATCAGCTTGGCAGAAATAGGATGCAGGGATGACATGGGTGTGATTATAATGCTACATGATACACTAGCAAAAAGTGAGAAAATCATGTTTCTAGTCTTTTTACGTTGAAATAAATTGGTTCTTTGTTTACATAATGAATCTCATAAGACACCCATACTTGTACAAATCATCCAAATTTAGTGAGAACTAGATGGATCTTCGACTGCGCGCAGTCGAAAATTATGCCTCTGCTATGACGCGATTTTTAATATCAAGCCCAAAATAACGTGCACTGAAAAAAAAAAATTCATATATATTTTGAGTTCTGTGACCTTGACCATAGACCCCAAACTTTGATGGCTACATTGGCTCCCAACAAAAATTCAGGTACCAAGTTAGACTGAAATCTGACATTCAGTTCTTCAGATTTTGCCATTACAAGCCATTTTTGCATATATTTCGAGTCATGTGACCTTGACCTTTGACCTCATGATCCCCAAATCTAATCCAATCATTGCCACCCCAATGTATATGTAACTCATTCCAAGTTTAAAATTGATCTGTCAAACGGTTCTTGAGATATCGCGAGGATGCTTTTTTGCACATATATTGAGTCCTGTGACCTTGACCTTTGACCTCATGAACCCCAAAATCTAATCAGATCATTGTCTTCCCAATATATACACTCATACCAAGTTTGAATTTGATCTGTCAACAGGTTCTCAAGATATCGCGAGAACAAGGCATTTTTAAACATATATTGAGTCCTGCGACCTTGACCTTTGACCTCATATACCCCAAAATCTCATCAGATCATTGTCACCCCAATATATACACTCATACCAAGTTTGAATTTGATCTGTCAGAGGTTCTCGAGATATCGCGAGAACGAGGCATTTTTAAACATATATTGAGTCCTGTGACCTTGACCTTTGAACTCATGAACCCCAAAATCTAATCAGATCATTGTCATCCCAATATGTACAGTCATACCAAGTTTGAAATTGATCCGTCAACCGGTTCTTGAGATATCGCGAGAACGAGGCATTTTTAAACATATATTGAGTCCTGTGACCTTGACCTTTGACCTCATGAACCTCAAAATCTAATCAGATCATTGTCACCCCAATATGTACACTCGTATCAAGTTTGAAATTGATCGGTCAACCGGTTCTTGAGATATCGTGAGAACGAAAACGGGACGTACGTACGGACGTACGTACGGACGTACGTACGGACAGTCGTACGGACAGTCGTACGGACGGACGGACAACCCGAAAACATAATGCCTCCGGCCACTTCGTTGGCGGAGGCATAAAAAGTGAGAAGATCATGTATCTAATCTTTTTACGTTTAAATAAAAGAAGTGAAGATAAGGGTCTTTGAAGTACAAGTACATGTATGTTGAGATGGTGTATACACAAATTAATGATTCACATGAATAGTATAAAAAGCAGGGGGGTTTGTACTTTGATAGATTGATACAAAAAATATGGATGAGAGATGTTAATTGGTGGGAATATGATACTCTGGGGAACAGTGTGAAAGGCAGGTTTTTAAACAGTTTGAACAACACCTTTTGGGAATGTAGGTGGGGGAGGGAGGTGGGGGAGGGAAGGGTGAAGGATGATGGTGTGAAGAGCACAGATTCATCAAAGATGTTGTCAAAATTGGATACAGTGGTGGAAACTGGAGGATCTGTGCGGGGTCAGATGAAGGGGAGTGCAACAAAAGTCTGATGCGATATGCAAGATAATAGTGCAACCATAAGAAAACAATGCTCTATACAAAAAAATATGGGCCCCGTTGCAGAAAGAGATACAGTTGATTGCAATTCAGAAAGTTTGTCAGTTTCAACACATGATCTGACTTACAAATTAATTGTAACTTACAATCGATTGTATCTCTCTCTGCAACAGGGCCATGGAATGGTAAATGGAACATTTACTGATAGGATAGTGTGAGCAAAATTTCAAGCCAATTATTTTGTATAGGAATAATATAAAAAGGGGGGAGGGGGAAAATTGGTTCTTATGAAAATTAGTCTCATTCATGAATGGGAGAGGGGGACAACATCTCTCTCGATTCTACAAAGTACAATGTTCAAAAGTGCAGAAGCCTTTTCGCTTAATCCTTTAAATAAACAGAAATAATATACCTTATACTATCTTGCTATCTGTATTTTGTCGCATCAGGTAGGTTAAATACACAGAACTCTCATATCTTTTAACACCTTTGAGTCATGACTCATAGCCACAAATTGGTTCTTTGTTTACTCAATAGTGTCTCATAAGACACTCGTATTCTGACAAATTATCAAAATATAGGTGTCATGTCGACTCGGGAATCATCGACCCATGAAACTTTGCGTCTTTTGCACCTGCCTTTTCTATTTGCTTCATTTCGCCCCTGATTTAATGATCATTTTTTATATAATTTGCAGTTTTCTACATTTATTTTGATCAAATATTAATAAGAAAGAGAGCCCTTTGTCGGCTTCGTGTTATCTTGAATAAACAGTTCTTGTCTAATTTTTAGTCATTGAAATATTTCTTGTAATGTTGTCTTATGATTCATTGACCCATTAAACTGTGGGCCGTTCAGCAGAGTGGTAAAATGTAATGTAACCTGTCTATAGAAGTCGCCTGTCCACAGTGGCCACTTTTCTTGTATCCCTTAGGTGGTCAATAAACACAGGTTTGACAAGGCACTATAGCTCAGTCACATTATAAATTAATATTTGGCATGGTTTTCACCGAATGCCTTGAGGAGTGAGAGTGATTTTTCTGTTTTTATTATGGATGGTGGTAGGAAATTAGGCCCATCATGCTCCATCAATTATTAATGACAACATGACCTGCTTTGTGGTTGCGTAATTAGGCCACATATATATCAACATCGATAGAAAATGTCAACAGAGAGAATTCTATAACAAAATGTGGGCCACGCCATTAACCCATCCATGGCCGGTAACATAAATATTCAAGATTAGTTGTATTGACCCGAAGATCAATTAATAAATTTTATCATAATTGTTAATCGTTATGTTACGGCGACGTAATTGAGATCAAATCTTCTTGAATACAGAAATATTCCTTAGATGTTCTACAGCTCTTCAATGCAGGATAAAATTCAAATGATGCAACATGCAGTGAATAGTGGACAGTAATCATGACAATGACTGATCACTCTCAACTCGTGAAAAGGTGCTATTAAGGAGATGGCGCCATTCATTCTTAATTTCCTCATTACCATCTTAAAGGGGGTTTGGAAAGTTTGTTTTTCAGCCGCACAGTGTCATCTTGCAAATGAGTTGAGCATGGTGTAAAATACACACCAACTCAGTTTTATGTAAAGTGCACAAAAACTAACCTAGTTTAAAATGGCAAATTGTGGTGGACATCCTGGGGCTTGACAATCTTAAAGGGAATAGAAACATTGTCCAAATCCTCAAAATCCAATTGGAATTCTAGCGGTACCCTTTATTACCTTGTTTTATTCGTATTAACAATAAAAGCAATTTCTCGGCCAAATAACATCCAATTTGAAATTTTCACACATTACTTTCTGGACATATCAGATCACACCAATACACATTTTATTAACCACACATCACTTTTTGCACTTGTCAACAAAGTTTAATACTAGATCCCTTTAAGTGTTTTTTCACAAACTCACTTTCCCCTATTAAGGTTTCATCTTTTTCTCTCACTGTATCCAACCATGGACCCTACTATGATCTACTAAGTCGTAACAGCACCTGCGGTCAGTTATTGGGTCCTTCGGTTGATAGATAGCCTTCGTGTCACCACTGATTTCGGCTTTGTTCATTTGAATAATGGAAACCTCCCTCGGGCCACTGGCTGGCTTTGACAAATTCACACCTTCTCATCGTACAAGTAGACTGATAGTGATAGATCGCTGACCGAACGATCTATCCTCATGGGCATTTAAGTAAGTGAGACTGCTCCTAAGGATACTGGAATACAATTCCTGGTTCATTATCATTACCATGTTATGGACATGTCAAGACAATTCTTGAACCAGGTACAAGAAGAAGAAAAAACTCATATAATCGCTAAGTAAATTCAAATTTGCACCTTTTCGTTGTACGCGTAGACTGATAGATCGCTGACCGAACGATCTACATGTATCCTCTTAGGCATTACAGTATTAGTGAGACACTACTCCCCTAGGATACTGGGATTCAAATCCTGGTTCATTATCATTACCATGTGACTGTGAAGGACAAGTCAAGACAATTCTTGAACCAGGTACAACAAGAAAAAAAACCTCACAATCGCTCAATAAATTGACAAATTCACACCCTTTCGTTGCACACATACTGTAGACTGATAGATCGCTAACCGAACAATCTATCCTCACGGGCATTACTGTAAGTGGGAGGGACACTGCTCCCATAGGATACTGGAAAAATGTGTTCAATATCATTAACCTCTTCCCTTCGTGATTCTGAAATTCCTGTTGACTTTGCACATAATCCTATAGGTTCCCGAAAGCATGGGGTTAACATGTTGAGGAGTCTGGAAGATTCTTGAGCTTTATAATAGTAGCCTATCTGAATTGGAATTGTTTAAATATATAGAATATTATAATGGCACTTATAAAGCTTGGTAATTAGAGGGTTAATACTTTTCTTGACAATTCAAATTTATTTCCTTGGGTATCTATTGTGCTAGTTAATTTACTAGTAGCAACAAAAACAATAGGCTCTGTTGTTTTGATACCGAATGTATTTGTACAAAAAAAAGTTATGAAAATGAAATATGCTTTGTTGTTTTGATTTTGAATGTATTTGTTTGTACAAGAAATGTTGTGATAATGAAATATGGGCATGAATTACAAATTGAACATTAAACACATGCAGACACACAAACACAAACACTCAAAGAGCATGAACAAATATTTTGAGTAGATAATCATATGAAACAGTAGGAAACCTTTCAGAGTCGAATCAAAGGAGGGAAAAAAAACTAAACCAACAACTCATAAATAATGTGCATCTTAAGGGGGCTGGCAACCCAAGTGATGGAGGATACTGTCACGGATGGTTTCCGCCTCAACCATCATGGCTGCCATGCCTGAGATATCTCGGCTACTCAGCAGATCACTCAGAGATGATTCTCTCCGTCTTGCATGAGAGGTGAGGGTTCTTTACAGATTGTCAAGCGTGGGGGTGCTACACCACCAACCTGGTCTCTCATCTAAAATGACTCTATAGGTCATTGTACCACACCTTCTAAAAACACCCATATAGTAATTTTAGGTGCACCTGAATATGCTGCCATCTACGTTTGGAAACTGTATGGATCGTTAATGCGTCGCAGAGCCTGCTTTTGATTTTTTCTGCGACTTGAGAGAGACTACCACTCGCGCATAAAATTTCCGACTTGTATAATATACCGATTTATAGCCATTAATCTGACCAATAGCCACTAAATCTGACCTGTAGCCACTAAATCTGACCTATAGCCACTAATCTGACCTATAGCCACCAAATTAGGGTTAGGGTTAGGGTTTAGGTTAGGGTTATATATCCCCAAAACCTGCTGCAAATCAAGCCACTCGCTGTGGCGCAATTGGATGCGTGCTAGCCCGTCGTTTCTCTTGCGTAAACTCATACTCGATGTTCGATATTATACAGTTTCCAAACGTAGATGGCAGCATATTCAGGTGCACCTATTATGGGTAATTTTAGAAGGTGTGGTACAATGACCTATAGAGTCATTTCAGACGAGAGAACAGGTTGTACACCGCCGATCACCATTTTGAACTAGGCTTGTTTGTCCGCACCGCATAATACTGAGCTAGTTTGTGCTACCAACCTTGCACAGGCTGTTTGCAAGATGGCACAGGGCATCCAATATACAAATTTAAACTCCCTTTAAGGGGCTGGCAACCCAAATGATGGGAACTTCCGTCACGATTGGTTTCCACCTCAACCATCATGGCTGCCAAGCCTTAAATATTGATGCTTTTCTGCAGATCACTCAATGATGATTCTTGCTCTGTCTTGTAGGGGAGATGATATAGTTTTTGTTTTGTTTTTTGCTGCTTCCAGTTAAATAAATCTCATTTCTATTTCAGGAGATACACTGTCATTAACTTGTGTATTGCTTCCACCTCGAACATCATGGCTGCCAAGCCTGAAATATTGATGCTTGACTCAAAGGTGATTCTTGCTTTGTCTTGCAATGGAGATGAAATACTTTCTCTTTTTGCTGCTCGCTTATAAAAATCTACTCTTATCTCATTCCTATTTCGGGAAATATACTGTCAACCTTGCCCAAGCCAAACTAACAGAGGTTAAATTTTCTCTGTTTTCTATAGTTTGTATCCATGTTGTAAGAACAAGTTTGTCTACAGCTGCGGTTTATTTCATTTCTATAAATGTACATGAATGCAGTGTTTAAACACTGTATTTAAAATGTACACAATGATGATGATGATGTAATGAGAATACTCGTACTGCTTGAAACATTTTAATTAACATTTTAATGTTCTAGATGTTGGCAAAAAATTGGAAAATGAGATTTGTCTTCATTTATATGCAAAACTTCTTGAAGTAGAGGGGATTATGAGAGTATGAGTCAACATTGGTGAAACCATGGACCCAAACATTGGGGTAGTTGTCATGTTGACATGTGTTGGGCATACATCACTCTCAGGTGAATCACTGCGATCGATCGTTACTTCTAAAACGAATAAGGTCTTCATGATTAAAGGTAAACTTAAAGCAACCCTCGAAATTAACTTTTTTTGCTGGTGGCCCGGTCGGGCCAGTAAAATTAGTATTTTTCCAATTTTGGTGGCCCGAAACCAAAATCTACTGGCCCGAAAAAAATAAGGAAAAACAAAAGTAAAATTAAAACAATAACCATATTCATAGTTTCAGGGTACTGGGCAATGTTTAGCCTCATTTGTTATTCCAATGCTCGAAATTATCTTTTTTTCTGGTGGCCCGAAAATAAAATTTACAAACAAAGAAAAACAATGGTCCTGACTACTTGGTCATTAATTGGTAAATTATGGAAGTTATGTGTTAAAATTACCACCATCATTAAAGAAATCCATCACTGAATAAACAAAACAAAACCTAGAATCAAGCAGTTTCATCTAAGAGTCATCAACTGATGAAACTAAGCTCTTTTCCGTGTACGATTTTGTTATTTTATGGTCCATAAAATCTCCAACACAAAAAAACACACATGGGACTGAGCATAGCTAAAATAACTTTTCAAATCGGGAAATGAAATCACTTAAATCTTTGTTATTTTACAAGCTAAAATAATTCCAAGTAGTCACAAGTCTCTACCTTGTAAAAATGATTCCTTCTAATACCTTCAAAAATATGAATAATGATCCGAAAGATGAAATTATTCCCCTTTATTGACGGTATCGCGGACGGTATCGCAAAGCAATATGAATGAATGTGAAAAGTTAGACATGTGTTTTGATAGGTCTTAGTATGCACACATACTCCCTCTGTGGATTGGTTGTTCTATGTTTATATTCTACATGTTGCAAAGGCTTCCAGGGGGTGTGTGGGAAATTAAGAAAACAGCATAAGCATGCTTTTACTTTTAGTCATTACACACCTCTGGAAGTTGTTTAATTTTACCATGATTTATCATGCAAGAAGTAGATAATTCAAGGGAGAGTGTTCATATGAGGAAATAGCACATATTTGTAGGCATAAATAAGGATTTATTCAACTAGCGCAAGTGCGCTTGCGACTTTTTATGTCCGTCCTTTTCATTTCTTGCAAATATTTAAATCACAATTAAAGTGTTTTTAAGAGGTGTCAAACTTGAGATTCATATTCCTTGATGTTGTCTTCTTATGGTTTAAACATTTGGTGGCCCGATCGGGCCACCAAACTTTGGCATTTTCATGTTTTTACTGGCCCGACCGCAACTTTTACTGGCCCCGGGCCATCGGGCCTACGCCAATTTCGAGCGCTGCTTAAAGTGATAGTTCAGTTTTGATTTAGAGGGCACTTTGAGAAATTATTAATTTGTGAGGTAATGAAAAACTAAATGTAATACTTGGAATGGTAGAAACCAATATCTTCTACAGAGCGCCCTCTTGTGTTTCATGGCTGCTTTTTTTAATGATAACAATGGTAAGATTTCTAAAGATTGTTTCAAATTAAAGACTGTCCCATGTATCCAAATCTTCAATACCAATCTTCAAATCCAATTTGCAATTGTCAATGTTATGCCTGTTTTGTATCTGTTTACTAAACATACATATGTTCAGACTGTGTATCAATATCAGTTATTATTATGTGTCATTTGTGTCCAGGAGACGATTTCTTTATCATTGTTAGTTCTTGTCTTTTTCATTTTTAAAAAGGAAATAGTATAGATCTGCAGAATAAACAAAACAACCTAACCAAATGTTCCAATGCAATATCTGTATCAATGCTTGCTATGCATCCATTCATAAAACATTCGTCCAGATCTAAAATTTGCGTTGAGATAGGGAGTATAACAATAGCACAGTTCTTTTAAATTGAATCTATTTTGTCATTTATTTGGAAATATAGGAAAATGATATACACTGTACTTCCTTTTTCTGCACCACATTCACATCCCAAATGTATCAACACACCATATAAAGTATGTCTGAAACACTCTTCAATGCCAGCCCTGCTGGGTATCCACTCACAAAACATGTGTTGATCACTGTATTTACTTCAAGGAAAGGGGGCAATGACACTCTTCAGTTATTTGTTCTTTTCATTTCTCTTTTAATTCCATGAACTTTGATGTTTTCTCTAACTCTATACTATTAATACATTCCCAGTCTAAATGTAACAGCACACCATCATTTCTGCATATTACAATCTTCAATGCCATACCTGCAGCAGCTGCTGTGCATCTACACATAAAACATTTGTTCAACACTTTATTCAGGTCATGAGGAGGGGGCAATGACATACTTCTCTTTAAATACAAGTTATTTGTTATTCTCATTTCTAATATGCCCCTTTTTTGTGTGTAGTTTTTACCACATTTCCAGTCTCAATAACACTCTTCAATGCCAGGCCTGCTGTGAATCCATTCACAGATCTGTTCCAACGGTTTGCTTATGACAAAGGAGGTGGAAGTGGCATGTTTCTTTTATAAGTTATTTATCCTTCTTATGCCCTGTTTATTTCTGTGAATTTGAATGTTCATGACATTTTCTCTAATTCTAAATCTATACTACATTCCCACTCTCAATGTATCAACACACCATCATTTCTGCATAACAATCTTCCATGCCACTCTGCTGTGCATCAACACATAAAACCAGTGGCGTAGCAAAGGGGGGGGGGGGGCATGGGGGGCACATACACCCAATAATATATATTTCAAAAAATAGGGAACATAAGGAGACATTATTGGAAAAAACAAAGAAATACATAACTTCAAGGTATGCACCCCCCCCCCCCCCCCCCCCCCCAATCAGTCCGCCCATGCTACGCCACTGCATAAAACATTTGTTCAATACTTTATTCCTGTCATGAAGAGGGAGGGGGGATAATATGCTTCTCTCACAAGTTACTTACTTGTCCTGCTCATTACTCATTGAATTTCATTCATAAATATTGATATGAAATACTTTCTTTGTCTGTCCCCCATCACAATGTATCAATCAACCATTATTACTGAATAACGGATGCTTTTCAATGTCACGTGTGCTATGTATCCATTCAAACAACAAAAAAACATTTGTAAAACATTTTGTTTATGACAAGATTAGGAGTTATTTTTCCTACTAATCTCTCATATTATTTTTCATGAATTTGGATATAAAATACTTTCTTTCTGTAATGTACATGTATAGTCCCCATCCTTGTGTATCAATATCCCAAATTAGCACTTTTCAATGCCAGTTGAGCATCTACTAACAAAAAAAGCATTTGTAAATCCTTTTGTTTATGACAAAAGGAGGGGGCAATAGCATGCTTCATTTACAAGTTGTTTTTTCCTACTAATCTCTCAGTTTATTTTCATGAAATACTTTCTTTCTGTAATGTATAGTTCCCCATCCTTGTGCATCAACACACCATCAATACAACAAATTAACACTTTTCAATGCCAAGCCAGTGTGAGTCCACTCACAAAACATTTGCCCAATCAAGACTGTACAATTTGCATCCAGGGATAACGACCATGTGCGAAGGGATATCTGACATCTGACTAACAATCAAAACATTCATTGCACCTGTAGGTTAAAGTGAGACATTTTAATTGATTATTCGAATGCATTCCCTTTTGAGTCTGAGTCTGAAATCAGTTAAACCATAGGTCCATAGCCTAATTAATGTATGATAATGATGAATAAAAACAAATTATGGTAATAGCTATGAGATGATAATGATGAATACATTTTTTTAATGGTAATAGCTATGAGATGATAATGATGAATAAAAACAAATTATGGTAATAGCTATGAGATGATAATGATGAATAAAAACAAATTATGGTAATATCTATGAGATGAGAATGATGGATAAAACAAATTATGGTAATATCTATGAGATGATAATGATGGATAAAAACATATATAGGTAACTATGAGAACTAGAAATACAAAATAAATCAATGTACTGATTCCTGGGGAAGCCCAATTTTCTCTCCTAATTTTTCATTTACATTCCTTTTTCCTTAAAGGGATAGTTGAGTTCTGGTAAGGAGAGTACAGTTTTAGTGAAACTGAATTTTAGTAACCAAAACCTGCATCATTACATTACAAACTAATAGTTATAACTAGAAAGGACACAAAATTACAAATGACGTAGTAAAGATCATGTTATCATTCAAAAAGAGCCGTTAAAACGTAAGAGGGCGCTCTCTAAACACTCATCGGTTTCAACCATTTTGAATAAAATATTGTGCATGTTATGCTTTGTTGAAATAGTGATTAGATAGAGAAATAACCAACAACTATTTAAATACCTATTTTGTAACTTTTTTGAAAAGAGGAAGCATTTTTTGAATTTTTAACGGCTGGTTCAAAATTCTCTAATAAACCCGGGCCCCGGGTTTATTACAAATTGTTATATTTATGGATATTTCAGCCGTTTCTGAACCGATTTTGATCAAACAAAGATGATTTTATTGTTTAAATATTATGCTCTTTCAAATTTTACACTCAGTTTTTCATTACCTCACAAACCAATTAAGTAGTCTAGCGCCCTCTCTACCAAAACTCAACTTTCCCTTTAAAATAAAAACAAGATAAACTTGCAGTCATGCAGCTCACTTCCACTTCCAGCACACTTTAAGAGCACTCATTCAACAACCCTACACACCCACAACTCCCATTAAAAACCACATACTGTGCTAAAGGTGACACACATAAATACCTTTAGGTGGGGCACATTCATTTATTGATGTCATTATGCTTTATTGGCCCACACCAGTATGAAAGGTCATTTTCAATATTGGGAATTACTTTTGATTAATGTGATTGAGTATGTATTGCTCTGGTGTGGTATTAAAGTCCCTCTTCAGTATTTTTAATAATGATAATAATAATAATAGGTTTGATTTATATAATGCCTCCTATAATACAATATCATCCATACTGATTATTGGGCCTCCATTGACACATTCCTTCAAAGTCAGCCATACATTTTTGAAATATAAAAATACTCAAATAAGTTTTCCATTCAATAAGAACAAAATAACATTTAGAACTATTTATTAATGATTTATTGACAATTACTTAACAACATTGTCATCTCCCTTTGATAATTAAAATAAGAATAATTCATGTACAGTATGGCATCATGATATTATTAATGACTCAACTTCCATAAGTAATAATTTGACAAATTATTCACTATAATAATACTTAAAATAATGATTTGTAAAAATGCGAGAGAAAGAAGCAGACAATTTTAAATCAGACAGCTTTCTTAGCGAATCAAGTAAAGTGCCTTACTCAATATCATGAGAGTCCTCTCTGTGGTTTTCATCATAGGTCCTTACTCTGTGGGTAATTCAAAACCAGAAGAACGAGCATTAAAATGCACTTTAACAGATTCTATACACCCATTGAAAATTAATTTTAAATGCAACTCATAAACACATTCTGTTCAAAGGGAGAGTTTCAAATTCGAACACTTTAATCATAAATATCAAGAGGAAAAAAACTGCTTCTGTTCCATGCTTCCATTGATAATACAAATACTGCTAGAGTTCCAAGTAAGTTCTGAGGATTTTGTAAATGTTAATAGATCACTTTAAGACTTTTGAACAGATTTGCGATGTTATCCAGATGAGGAAGCAAGACAGACAAGCATCATGGGCCAAACCACATCCATCTCACTCTCAGACATCAACCAGTGACTCATCACAGCAGTGTCATAGCGAAGGGGAGGGGGGAGGGGCTCCTGGGCCTGAGCCCCCTCCCCCACCCCCCCCCCCCCCCTAGGCCTGACATATTGATTTGCTTGTTCACTTGCAGGTGAAAAATTAAAAATCATTTTTCATTAGGGGCATCTTTTTTGAGCTTGCCTGCATGGAAATAGAACTCTACAATTCGTTTTGCATTTAACAAAATTTAAATGGGCTCTTTTATGATTTTCGAGGGCTCTCCTTGGCATTTTGGGGATTAAATCGCCCTATGTCCCAAGTATTTTGTCACTGCTGCTTGCTTACTTGTTAGCTGATGGAGCCCCCCCCCCCCCCCCCCCCCCTGCAGAATTCCTGGCTATGTCATTGGATCCAAGCAAAGACCAAAGTTTTAATTTCTGACAAATCTCCTGAGTAAAAAAAAAAAAAGATTCACTTTCATATCTCGTAATTGATATTCTCCTGCAGGAACATGGACCTCTCATTAAACCTAGAGTTGATTTATTCTTTTGCGACTGATGTGTTTCACTGGAGACATTAAACTTTTGGTAATGAACTTAATTGAATATTATTTGTTAATTTGATCTTATACTGTAACCAAATTCTCAACCAATTGAGGTCAAGGAGGTAATTCATACTCCCTTATAACATTATCAATTTCTAACCCGAAAATATTTGAACATAAATTAGACAAAAATATATGATTCCATGGACAGGATGATATTCATTTTGAGAACAGTAAACTGAGATGTCTAGCTTTCTCAGGGATTTCCCGAAGCTGTGAATAGTTTGGGCATGACCAGACTACGAGGTTAACCCAAGCTAGGGCTTCCAAGTCCTAGAACAACTTCCTTCCATGCTGAGTCGCAGACATAGACTCCCATTAGATGTGGTGAACTGGGACATAAGAATGTCACGGTTTAATAAAGCAGTGTGGATGCCCCACCGCTTCCTCTTGTCCCAGTACCACATTTCCAAAAACCATTTCACTACAATTCATGTCCGTGGGATAATGTACTGATAGTTGTTTTGAGAAGATTGACACATGAGAAGTTTGGAGTTCTCAGGAATTTCCTGGAAGCTGTGAATAGTTTGAGCATGACTAGAACAGTAGGTTCACACAAGCTAGGTTTCCTAGTCCAATTCTGCAACAATTTCCTTCCACAAAGACACCCTTTCAAGCTGGAACTCATTGTTTATGCTTATTTTATCTTATAACTATATATTTGGAATGAAATTAAACAAGTCCATGGGACAGGGTGACATTTATTTTGAGAACACAGGTAAACCCAGAAGTCTGGAGTTCTCAGGGATTTCCTGGAACTGCGAATGGTTTGCACATGACCAGAACACAAGGTTCATCCAAACTAGGCTTCCTATCTCACAACAACTTCCTGTCACAGAGACACAGACTTTCAATCCATGTGGACTGGGACATGTTGATGTCTACAGAATCAAACACAACTTAAACACATTAAAACATAAATCCGTGGCATAAAAGTTATGTTCAATATCAAATGCAACTTAGTGCTTGATCCATGAGCAAGTGCAAATATGCATTTGGAATCAAACACAAATTTGCATTAGACACTCTTTATGCAATCGATAGTAAGTTGCAATTTAACGCAGCTCAAACTTTTATGCAAGTTTTTACGGGTTAAACAAAAACTCCAGTCATGTTATGGGACCATTGCTGTGTCAATAGATCAGGGAGGCAGTACCAGTTCATGAAACATCCCCAGGGCAGATCAGCCATCAGAGGAACAAGCCATGCTTGCAGGTAGTGGGGTAGCCAGGATCTACATGATAGATGGGGGGGGCAGGGTTCCCATTATGAAAGGGGGTACACGTACTGTATGAATCCTTGACGGCCTTTAAATGAAAACTCCCGTCATGTTATGAGCCAGCCCTATGTCAATAGATCAGAGGGGGTGTACCAGTTCATGAAACATCCTCCGGGCAGATCAGCCCATCAGAGGAACAAGACATGCTTGCAGGCAGTGGCGTAGCCAGGATCTACATGATAGATGGGGGGGGGGGGGCAGGGTTCCCAATATGAAAGGGGGTACACGTACTGTATGAATCCTCGACGGCCTTTAAATGAAAACTCCCGTCATGTTATGAGCCAGCGCTGTGTCAATAGATCAGTGGGGTGGTACCAGTTCATGAAACATCCTCTGGGCAGATCAGCCCATCAGAGGAACAAGACATGCTTGCAGGTAGTGGGGTAGCCAGGATTTACTGTGACCCAGACGGACATGTATGGGGGAGGTGAGCCAGGGTTTCCATTAATAAAGGGGGCGTAAGAGTGCTCGACGGCCTTTAAATTAAAACTATGGTCATGTTATGAGACCAGCGCTATGTCAATAGATCAGGGAGGCAGTACCAGTTCATGAAACATCCTCCGGGCAGATTGATCAGCGCATCATCAGAGAAACACGACATACCTGCTGACAGTGGTGTAGGGTCCACCCAATGGGTGGGGAGGGGGACAGGGTTCCCATTGAGAGAGGGAGTGGGTGTTCATGGATTTGTATTAGGGATGTTAGTTAAGTTTGGGGCCCTATAGCATAAAATTTACAATCATTGCATGATTTTATCAATTGATCTTATGATCAATGTTGAATCTTTATGTGACAGGGCCTAGCACAAAACATCACTTCCATATTCAATTATTTATGAATATCCCATTAAAGGGGTAGTTTAGTTTTGGTAAGGCTGAACTTTAGTAACCAAAACCTGCACAGTAACATTATAAACTTATAGTTATAACTCCACCATGCTCGAAAGGTATACAAAATTACAAACGAATAAGTAAAAAGCCTGTTATCATTCAAAAAGAGCCATTAAAACACAAGAGGGCGCTTTTTTATAAGGCATTTGTTCCAACCATTTTTCATACAATATTATGCATGCGATGTTTTATTAATATAATGATTAAATAGAGAGATCATCAACAACTATTTAAAAAATGCTTTTGAAAATTTTTGAAAAAGTGCAAGCATTTTTTTATTTTTTTCAAAAAATCATCTAATTATTTGGGCCCCAAATAATTATAAGATCAGATATATTTATTGATATTTCAGCCGTTTCTGGGTCGATTTTGACCAAATAAAGTTTATTCTGCCATTAAAATTGCATGTTCTCTCAAATTCGACACTCAGTTTTTCATTACCTCACAAAAAAATTGTGATGTGCAGCGCCCTCTCTACCAAAACTAAACTACCCCTTTAACAATGATTGCTTCTAGCATCATGAAAATTTGCCTGACATAGCACAGTGCTCAAAAGAAGCATAGGCCCGCTGGCCCGGGCCACTATGTTTTTCTTTGTTTGGGGCCACCAGATTTAGGTTTCGGGCCACTAGAAGTTGACAAACTGGGCCACAAGGCAAAAAGGTTAATTTCTAGCATTGCATAGCAATGAATAGTGTATATATAAGAATATATAAAGTTTGAATTGTATTTACTGGGAATAGTTCAAAATTGATATTTTGTCTCCAACTCATCAGATAAGAAACCTGCATGAAGATGAATTTATGTCAGTAAACCGCTCTATTGCCAGTACGTATTTAAGAAGAGGGGCTAGATAACCCCCCCCCCCCCCCCTAACGCCCCCATTTTGCTACCCCACTGCTAGTTGACAAAGTCTGGCAGTAGATTTCTCATCAGGGGACTGACACAAATAGTTTTTCGTGCCCGAAGCAAAGTTGGGACAGACTTGCCAGCCTGGTGACGGACTTGCCAGGCTGGTGACGGACACCGCGAGTGACAGCCACGGTGCTTCTGTCATCACGACCATCCTCAAATTCTCTCCATCGCTGCCTTTGGTATCATCGTCAATATTATCATTGGGAATCAATTACAGGATATATGGTCTTACTTTCCATTACTTCAATTCTTCCCTAAATTGATGGTGGACTTGGGGGATGATTTAATGCGCATTAAACTGAAATAATACCGAACAGCTGAGTAGATTTTGTAGCATCCTTGACATCAGGCCTTCTGTGCTTCAACAGCAATATCGTTAAAGAAAAACAGACAATCAGTGTCAATTACAATCCAGCCTGAAGTATTACAAGCACTTACTGATTTAATGATTTTATTTCAAATATAATTGGATCTATTATATTAATACGGTAAGCTTCAACCCCCCAAATGTCTTCCACTCGAGATATCCTCACCCCGAGAATTCGGCGACTCCCCAACCGTCGGGATCGAAGGATATACGTTTTGCGGAGGACAATAAGGTATTCCCGAGTCGCTCCCGCCCCGTGGTCGTCCTCCAGATCGAAGAAAAGGGAAAGTCAGCAATGCGGTTGCTATAGTTAAGGCGCCGAGCATTGACTAACGATTTAATGCCGTAACATTATTTGTAAGAATATAAATTGGAGTAGATAAAACAAATAATATATTGAGAAACTATTTTAGATATAACACGTTGCGAAACTACCCAGGTTTTGATAAATATCAATATTTATATTACGCGGATGGTATGGTAATGATCGCTATTGGCGATTGGCATTGTGTTTGTAAGTGCATCGACGACAAAATGCGACAACTTCAATTTAGCTGCGTTTATACAACGCGCAATGGCTGTACAGCTGTGTATAAACGTCGCGGAGTCATCTAATCACCCCACCGAACCGTAGTTTATTTGCATAGCTCACTGACCTGCTGACCATCGTCTCTATTCGCACTACCGTACACGATACTATAATTGCGCCAGCTTGTGGTAAGATGTATTAAGTCAGCCACGAAGCTAGCATGCAGTACCAGAAGAGACGCCGACGGGGTGGGGGTGCGGGTAAAATGGACGGGGAGGTATCTGCTCATTTATTATGCAATGAATGTATAAACGGCTATCATCAGGTTTCACAAGAATATGAAAAAAATGTATACGCGGGAGAACTTAGTTTGGATATGAATTGTGTAGGGGACACGACGGGTTATGTGTCATGCAGGCAATTGAAGACACGGGGGGGGGGGGGGGGGGCGGCAGCAGCGAAGCTAGCAAGAACACGAACATAGTGTCTAATTTGATACAAGCGGAACAAATTATCGGGGGTGGGGGTAGAATGGATGGGGGAAGTATCTGCTCATGTAAATGCATGTATATTCCTTTCAAGGGAATATACATGTATCATGATCATCGGGTTTCACAAAAATATGAACAAAGATATCTGCGGGAGAACTTCGTCAATACAAGCGGAACAAATAATGGATCATATGAAATATGGGGGATAACTGAATAACTTTGCGTGGATACTAAATCATCAAGATTTTGTTATACATTGGCCGGATGTATCGTTGGACGGGCCCCGACGGGTTGTGGGGGCGGGATTGAGTCGCCCAAGTCTATTTTGTCTTACTATTTAAAGTTTTAAAGTGGTGTATGTCATCATCGTCTTTCTCTTACAAAAACCCGCGGATTTCCGCGGGTACAGCTAGTATTTCACTAATATGACAGTCCTCATTCATAGAAAGATGACTAATAAAACTATTGATGTGACCAACAATTTTTTTCTTCTTTTTCTGGGTGTGCGTAGCTCTACATTCAAATACACATCAAAACACACTTAAACCCCTTCTTATTTGGGAAAAATAAACCTTACCTCGATGTTAACCGAGCGACTAGTGGATACAAAACAGTAGGTGGTCAGGTCGTTAAACATGCAGCAAGCCTTCTTAATCTAAAATCCGCAAAATCCTCACTCGGGTAGGTTACCATAACAACCGCACCTCCCTCATCACGCGAACAGCTGGGGCGACACATAGTATCGGCGCGCGCTGTGTTTTTGTTCACGGCCATTACGTCTTCTACCCGGGTAAGGTTCTGCGCACTTCTTAATACAAGGTTTATCAGGACGACATCCTGACAACATCAGGACGTCACCTCGCTGTCACCCTGACCCGTCTAGGGTGAATCTCACCCCGATGTTGTCCTGATGTCGTCCTGATGTTATACCGATCGGAGCTTCTTAATTGAAACGGTGTAGAATGTCATCCGGACAACGTCCGGACGTCACCGAGACTATTTTTCTCAGTTAAGAGGGGGTTTAAGAAATAAAGGTTCACATTTGCACCCAAATTGTACCCTAATTTATTAGTGTGTAGCATGAGTTTTTACAATTTTGTTTCATCTGTCGTTTACCATCTATGTTTCAACAATGAAAAGCTCCATAAAAACTTGTACTTGATATTCCTTCCAAAGAATTCCACTAGATATACTTGGAAAGTAAACTTTTGACAGTGTTTTATTTATTCATGAACTGGCAGAGTTCTTTGGAGACAATGAAGCGATTAGTTTTAGTCTGGTCTAATGATGGGATGAAAATAGATGACTGTACCGTCACATGAGCCCACACAACTTTGCCTTTGGACTATAGTCTTCACAAATGTTCTGAAGTGTTTCAACTTCTTTGCCCTGTTTCTGCTTTAACATACATGTACATGTACATTAATTGCAACATAAAAGTACTAGATAAAACTGTTACAAATTCAAGTAACTTCTCTATTGAGAACCAGGGAAAAAATTAATATTTATTTTCAAGTTTTCCTGCATGAAAACAACACCCTAAAATTTGTTTCACATATATGCAAATTTTTGGGGGCTCTCTTATGATTTTCGGGGGCTCTTTTTGGCATTTCGGGGGCGAATTCGCCCTGAGCCCTGTGTATTTTTTTCACTGTTGAGAACCCATGTTGGCAGTTATTGACACATTTACTTTAATTGAAAATTGAAGCCCAAATTTAATTTCTTTGCTCAGGATTTTAATTTATTTTTTCATTTACTAGTATTTCTGTATTAGTTTCATTTTGATTCATGTAATTCATCATATCCTTTGAGTAAAAAGAAGATGGGAATCAATTACAACAGTAATCACATACAAATCAGCATATTAAACTTACTCTCCATCATGAAAGAAATACAAAACCTAAACAGATCTATATTTAGGGGCCTATTGAAAATACTATCATACACAATTTAAAAAGGAAGCTGTCATTTAATGCTAAATGCCCATGATAGGCAGTTGTTATCACCACATAAACTGAGCCCAGCTAAATCAGTGATGGCATGCCATATAGTTCCTCAGCTGGCCCTATCATTCCTATGTCTAAATCACATAAACAAGATATCATCCTCATCTAAACATTGGGCTTTCCATAGACCACCCTAGTTAGTGAATGTTAGCCTCAATATCAGGCTCATGCAATTTTCCTGATTTTTAGTATTTCACAATTCAACCAGACTGTCACAGTATCCATTGTGTGGATGACTGCTCAGGTATCATGATTTAACACTGTAAGCACCATTACCTTTCTTTCCCATTGATCTTTGATTAGAGTCGTGTAGTGAATGCTCCCCTGCTTAAACAATAGTTGACATGCAGAAATACAAAATCAAATCTTTCTTTTGAATGAGTTGATATTATCCTAATCACCCGAGTTGAGGCTAGTCCTCTATTAAAAAATAATCAGTAATGGGAAATGATGGGATTAGAGAATTACTGACAGTGATTTCACATGAATCGCCCTTCCTAACATTCTAACATTTCTCCCTCAAAAGCCATTGAATCAGTATAATAATAAGTCTGAATCAAGGCTAGCTTCATAGGAGAGAGAGACTGGTGATTGTAAATGATAGGATCAAAGATTTACTGACAGTGATTTCTCATGAATCAAACCTTATCACATTGACAAATCACAAGCCATTCAATTATGTTTTTAAGTCTGAATTTAGGCTAGTCCTAGACTAACGAGACTGGGAGTAGTAAATAAATCTAAACTTTCAAACATTGACAAATCCCAAGCCATCCAAACAGGCTATAAGTCTAAAATAAGGCTAGTCATGTATGACAGAGACTGGGAGTAGTAAATGAGGGTACCGATGAATCAAACATTCTCACACATTGACCGTCACAAGGCATTGAATCAGTCTGAATTGAGGCTAGTCCTGCATGGCAGAGACAAGGGACTGATGATAGTGAATGAGGGGATCAAAGATTTACTGATAGTGATGTCACATGAATCAAACTTTCTCACATCAACCAATCAGATGCAATTTGGCTGTGGATGCGTCATCTTCAATATCTTGAGAAAGCTCTATTATAGAAAGAAGTTGTGCTGTAAAGTGTAATTCAGAAAACAAACTGCATCTTTGTATAAGACCCTGGAGTTCCGTTCGAGTTTCTGAAATCTCCATAGACTTTGTACACAACCCACTCGGTTCCCGTAGTCAAGGGGTTAAATGTAAATATTTCTTTTCATACACATTACACATAATTACCTAGACTGTACTGACTGAAATTATTTTAAGTAAAACGTTTATCTCATTTTCAAAATATGTTCCTATTTTCAACATAAATTTGGTCTACCACAATGCTCGAAATTAACTTTTTTTTGCTGGTAGCCCGGTCGGGCCAGTAAAATTAGTATTTTTCCAAATTTGGTGGCCCGAAACAAAAAACTACTGGCCCGAAAAAATAAGAAAAACAAAAGTAAAATGAATACAATAACCATATGAATAGTTTCAGGGTACTAGGCAATACTTTTTATTTTTCATTCCCCTTTGTTTCATTGTAAGATGAATTAGGATGAATGTATGTGTGTCATGTCTTTTTATTCATTGTCTTCATCAAAAAATCACAGCGATTGAATACACACGAGTGACAATTTCACTTCCAGTCATACATAGTCAGGGTCTAGGTGACAAAACAAAAATGGTAGAAAAAGAGAAAATTCAATTTGACCTCAAAATTCTGTGCAGTGTTGTCTGAACACCTTAGACAAAAGACATATTTTAAAATTGTGATATATAGTAGTAATATGGGCAAGTCCAAGGTAATGTCAACCTAGCTGTTGAAATTTCATCTTGATTTACTGATGACATGTTTCACATCATATTGAAGCCCATGAGTTGAAGTTTTGAATTCCATGAAAAGAAATTAAAATTTATGTAAATTTATGCAAATTTGAAGGGCCTCATTTGCATAAATGTGAAAGCGTTACGTATGGGACAATTATAAAAATTCATAACAAATCAAAGGGAATGATATATTTTATTAATGTATAGACATGACCACTCAATCATCCGTATAAATTTTACATAAACATTAAGTCATGACCTAATTAATTATGCAAATTAGGTCATGTCTTAGCATGAAATGTCCCATACGTAACAAAATGAGGAACTTTTTTCATTTTTTTCAAATAATTTAATAGTTATTCTAGTGCAACTTTGGGAAGATCTAATGTATGCATTTTAAAAGTAAAATACTATAATAAGCTGGGAATTTTTCATTAGATCTTTGTTTTATAAGAAAATTAGAATTTATAGAAAGTGTTACGTATGGGACAATGTGTTACGTATGGGACATAATTCACAAAGTCAATGTAGCTGCTGGGAGCCTTTGTGGCAGATAGGCAAATATTTATTTTGGAGTGATATTGTCATGATATATCAATGTTAATTGATAGTATAGAGAAAGTAATTAGGTCCATAAACTTTTTTTAGAAGTGTAGGCAAAACAATAATTTATGCTCGGCAGGCATTTTTAAAGATAATTAGCTAATTTGCATATTCATGAATTAGAGCAAGATGTTTATTTGTATTCAGGAATGTAGTGTGAACTGTTCCAACATTTCATTTAAGGTATGAAATGTTGGAACATTTCATTTAAGGTATTTGGGGCAAATTAAGCCATTTCTGCTTCTCATTTACATACATCACTTGAGCAAAGCCCTGAAATCCAAAGTGGCTGCCCCTAATTTGCATATTTATGAATATTACTGTTAAACAGTGGCTTACAAACACACAAAATGTACTAATTTAATTTAATCATGTCCTATTATGTATTTAAGATTTGTTAACTTACTTTGACTCCAAAAACATTATACAAAGCATATGATTTGCATAATTAAGATATTTACCTAATTTGCATATTCCCCAAATTCCTGTAAAATTGATATAGATTCTGATCTAGGAACGCTAAATTAATGAGTGATACCTCTTTTATAGGGTTTTAAGGAATGACATAACCATTTCTGATACTTATTTACACCAATCACCATGGCAACTCGTTATTTTAACCAAATATCCTCAATTTGCCTTAAATATTGATTTCCCTACATTAAACGAATGGGGACAAAATGTCCCATACGTAACTGTACCATACGTAACACGTCTTTACCAAAATTAATTAGAGCCTACAAGAAAAGCGTTCTTCGGAATGAAATGAAACTTTGCCTCAACAAACCTGAACAATGTACCCTCTACCACATTGAATTACAACCTGTCCTCTAAATTACATGTACTTTCACAGAGTTTTTTTTTCTTCTGGTCCCATACGTAACGCCATACATTTTATATAATAAAATATTATTGCAAAGGTCAAAGGTCACCATCTTTACCAAGGTTATTCTTCTTATAGATACCAGTGATGGAGATGGTAAAAGAATAAAATCAAAGTCCCTTTACATTATTTTTTTTGGAGTGAAAGTCTCTGAAATGTCCCATACGTAACACGCGCGTTATCTTGGACTTGCCCATATATGAATATTCATGAGCAGCATATGAATATTCATGATGCTCATTAGCTATGTGCAATAACTGAAATTACTAAACAATTTTTAATATGAAACTTTTTTTTATAACAACTGGTTAGAAAATGAGTACTGCTGCTCAAGAATGTATGAATATTCATTAGCAGCAGTGTTACTTGCTCAATTAACTTGCAACTTTTTAACTAACCAATATTTTGTACGTGAGAAAAGGGTATAAGTTGCTGAATGCTACATTTAAAAGCAAGCTCTTGTCATGCCCTAGACAGGACTAAATATGACTACAGGGTATATCAACAAAATATATATATTTTTTTTTTTTAATAAATAAAAATATGTAAAAAATTTTTTGTTTTTTTGTTTGTTTTTTTGCTGGCCCGATCGGGCCACCAAACTTTGAAATATGAGTGTTTTTACTGGCCCGACAGCAATTTTTGGTGGCCCCGGGCCATTGGGCCTATGCTAATTTCGAGCATTGTCTACCATCATTAATGTGTTCTATGTAGTTCATTTCAAAAACTTTCTAACAAACTTTGCAAAAAGACCACGAGATGTAGTACATTTTGAAAGAAAAATAGCATGAATTAGAATATATATGCCTCAGTTCTGGTTGAGGTTTGTAAAAATGTACCCTCAAAGTTTCAATGTGTCAAGTTGAAAGTGAACAAAAATAAAGGGATTATGTAAATAATAGGGCCACTGTTTCCACGACAATAGTAGGTGGCATTGTATGTGCATTTTGCAACATGGCATTCCTTATGGAAGGTATTCAGGTATTAACAAATTGGTTAAAAATAAGTAGCATGGGGTGGTCGATGACTCATTGAAGGATACAGTCACCAACCAAAAATGTATATTGTTTTGACCTCATCCCTACCCCCTACCAGCCTACCCAGTACTGTACCCCCACCTCCTCCCTCCTTCTCACTTGTTCATTTCTAGTAACCCCTGTTATAGACTCCTTGCACTAACGAACAATGATTATTTGGACCCCTCCCCCCCCCCCTCTCTCTATCCCCTACCCCCTACTGGACCTGCCCCCCCCCCCCCCCCCTCCTGCCCACTTGTAGACTCAATTACCAAACATGTTTATTATGTTGACCTCTTCCCTACCCCCTATGAGCCTACCCCCTACCTAGACCAACCTACCCACTACCACTACCTTACACCCTCCTGCCCACTTGTTTATTTCCAATAGCCCCCTATGGACCACACAATCCCCTTCAAAAGTCAAAGTTGTGTTCAGGTCAATGAACAGGGTTAATAAGAAATTCAATAAACACAAAGATATCCCGCATAATCCACATAAATTACAAGATCAACAGAATTTGTTTTTGCTTCAGTCGTTCACCCTACATTTATCAAAGGTGTGAAATATATTTTTAAAGACCGGTTTTAAATATGAAGTTATTAAATGTTATGAAAGTGTGACTTCACAGCTTACCATTGCCATGGAAATGGTTCTAAACAACGTCCCCTTCAGAAGTCAAAGTTATGTACAGGTCATTGCACAGGGTTAATAAGAAAGTCAATAAACACAAAGATAGCCCACATAATCCACACAAATTCCAAGATCAACAGAAATTGTTTTTGCTTTCATTTATTCACCCTGCATTTATCAAAGGTGTGAAATATAATTTTTAAAAGACCAGTTTTAAATATGAAGTTATTAAATGTTATGAAGTGTGACTTCAAGGCTAAATATCGCCATAGGGAATGGTTCTAAACAACGTCCCCTTCAGAAGTCAAAGTTGTGTTCAGGTCAATGAATAGGGTTAATAAGAAAGTCAATAAACACAAAGATATCCCACATAATCCACATAAATTCCAAGATCAACAGAATTCGTTTTTGCTTTCATTTATTCACCCTTCATTTATCAAGGTGTGAAATCTAATAAAAAGTATGAGAAAATATGAAATTATTAAATGTTATGAAAGTGTGACTTCACGGCTAACCATCGCCATGGGAAACGGTTCTAAAACACGTCCCTTTCAGAAGTCATATGTTCAGGTCAACGCACAGGGTTAATGAGAAAGTCAATAAACACAAAGATATCCCACATAATCCACAAACATATTCCAAGATCAACAGAATTTGTTTTCGCTCTCAGTCATTCACCCAACATTTTTTGAGAGGTGTGAAATCTAATAAAAAGACCGGTTTTAAATATGAAGTTATTAAATGTTATGAAAGTGTGACTTCACGGCTAACCATCGCCATGGGAAACGGTTCTAAACAATGTCCCATTCAGAAGTCAAAGTTATGTTCAGGCCAATGAATAAGGTTAATGAGAAAGTCAATAAACACAAAGATATCCCACATAATCCACAAACATTCCAAGATCAACAGAATTTGTTATTACTCCCAGTCATTCACCCTACATTTATCAAAGGTGTGAAATCTAATTTTAAAAGACCGGTTTTAAATATGAAGTTACTAAATGTTATGAAAGTGTGACTTCATGGCTAACCATCGCCATGGGGAATGGTTCTAAACAATGTCCCTTTCAGAACTCAAAGTTATGTTCAGGTCAATGAATTGGGTTAATAAGAAAGTCAATAAACACAAAGATATCCCACATAATCCACAAACATTCCAAGATCAACAGAAATTGTTATTACTCCCAGTCATTCACCTCAAACTTTCAACAAGGTGTGAATATTTATTTTTGAAGAAAAAAAAGACTATTTTTAAAGAAAATATGAATTTATAAACCCATCTGGCCCAAATATTTTAAGAAATCTTTTTATGAAGAAAGGTGGGTGATATGTGCTTTGCATTAACATTATTTAAGTACATAAGAGAATATGCACTTCATAAATTTGTGTCATCGTGGACGATGCAACCAGCCTTGTACGAGGCTACCATGGCCAGTCAGCAACACACCTCTGCGAGTCGTCCTTGCCTGAGCAACAAGGGTTATGAAATATTCATGATTGGGGAATACGATTGTATACATTTAGTGGGAGTTAGTTTCTTGATTAGCCTCTGTTCTTAGTTTACAGAGCGTTTTTACTCGAGTTTCAACTCTCTTTCGTCTTGTTTTATTATCTATTCTTTTTGTTTTTTTACCTCGGAATCAAATAGGCAAGCATGTACACTTATCAGATCATGGATCCCCAAAGCGAGAAAGGTGGGCGGAAACCGCCGTTCGATGAGAATCGTCCAGACGATTGTATCAAACCGCTGAATGAATTGCCAACACCTACTCCACAGCCTGAAGGGGAAATTAGATCAATATTAGATGCTCGATAGTCTTCAAGTTTGCTTTAGAAGAACTATTTTAGCTTGGAAGGAATTAGGTTCTCAGTTTGTATATCAACCACAAATTGCCCACCCTGTTTTTTCTCTACCTGCAGTCAAGTTTCGTCTCTTGTGGTTTGACTGAAACCATATAGACTTTTACTGCCTCAATATTCTGTACTGTAATGAAACTTTATTTGATAGTGGTTTTCCTTTTTGTTTGGCTACAATAAATAAGTACCTGTTTGACAAATATGGTGAACACATGTATTTTTGTAATATAATCTGATGAATTATTGAAAAATACTATTAAGTACAAGTTTGTGAATAAAGTCATTGTGCTTTGCTTGATCTTCTTTAATCTGCTGTAAGTGGCCATTTAAAACTTGACATTTCCTATAAAAACAAGTACATCCATAATATCAAAGATATGTTCAATTATTATTTAGACTGTGGAGATCGCCCTACTTGAAGAAAAAAACATTATTCCTGCAGTCACAAGAATAATGAGGATTATTAGTTTTGCGACGCTAACCACCAATAAGAACGAAGTCCCGTTGCAACTCCTACACAATCCTAATTGGGGGAGCGAGAAACAAATAAGACACTCCATTCTCTCTGAAAAAAAAACCTCAGACGTTGGCCAGAAAGAATTAAGGAACCTTCGAGAGCTACTTGAGCCTCAACAGAGCGTTTAGTCAGCCACAATCCCATCGAGAGCAAACTCTCAAGGAAAATTTGAATTCAGTCACGATTAGCCGTTACACTTGAGTTAGCTGGAGCAGATGGGCCCTTTACGAGTGGTCAATTCACCCCCCCCCCCCCCCACCCTCCAATCCATCCCCCACATCAGCTCAAGCGGTTGACTACTGGTCACCGGTCACTACATCTTGGGAGGAACATTTTAATATAATGGGGGACAGAGGGGTACTTGAAATTACAGAAGGAGGGCTACCTCTCTTACTCTTACATACAATTTTAAAAAGCTGTCACAAAAGTTAACAAAATCATCAAAGCAAATTAAACTCATAAGGAAAGTTGAATAGTTATTCAGGATACATTAAAGCTTGACAAATTGAGAAGGGGGGAAAGACACTCTACTAGATATACTAGATATGGATTGAATTATGTCTCATCAAAAGTAAACCCCGTATTTTGCTTATGCTATGAATGAAAATAATCAAAGCAACAGGTAAAAAGAACACAAGTCATTTATAAAGCTTGCACTGTTATCCATTTGTCAGACAGGAAGGATGTACATTTCACATTGTAAATTCCAGCTTCAAACCAAATAATGTTTTTGTAGATTTCAGCCTGGTCTTTGTTTACTTTCATACCTGGCATACCTGTCTTGTTAATTTCAACAACCACTCACACAATCTTTTTGTAGTTTTCATTCTGGCACCTTTATAGGTTGAATAATTAGCATACCTGCATTGTTAATATCAGTGAGCTTTGCTTCTTGAATAACATTAATAATTTGATTGACAGGTGGTACATTTTTCAAGTGTAAATTTCTGGGATGGGGGATGAGGTGATGTGTATCCAATATTATTATTCAAATTAAATGACCCTGCCACCTTTTTTACATTAATGTTTTTTGTACTTTTTGAAGAAAACAATTATTGTGAAAGGTTTATTAGGTGGGCTGTACATCATACAGACCACCTCATAATTTCGTTAGAATTGCCTTTATTAGGTGGGCTGTACATCATACAGACCACCTCATAATTTCGTTAGAATTGCCTTTATTTATTTATTATTATTATTATTCTTTATTTTTCTTATTTCCAATCACTTTTTTGTTAGCAAGATAACTTGAAAATGGCTCAATCAAGTGCCTTGAAATTTGGCACACATATATATAGGCATATGGACAAAGCAAAATAAGGTTTTGAACCCTGACCTTGACTGATGACGTCATCTAGGCGCCATTTTGTAAAATTTTCTGAATATCTTCTCATGATCATATCTTCATAACGAAAAGTTGTTTCTCATTCATATTTATCATGATCAAGGTCAATATCCGTCCGGTCAATTTCAGGTCAAAAAACGCGCGCGCATGCGTACGTGCGCGCGTCAGCGTGCGCGCAAAATTTTAAAATGTTCAAAATCGTCGCAAATTCATTTTGGATACGTTTTAGGCCATTTTAAGCATTTTACGAAAAAACGCGCACACGCGCATGCGCGCGCGTTTTCGCGCGTACTGGCATTTTGCAACATAGAATCGCCGAATTTTCTCTGTTATCATATTTAGCCCATCTTTCCAAGCATTTTGATACCTTGTTCACCTTTTTCTGACTAGTAAAAACGCAATGAGCTTCCGTTCAAGAAACATGTCCGTGCGCGCGAGCTCTTGTAATACATAGCATATATGGGCAAAAACATGCC
>JBAMJV010012166.1:0-15076 GCA_037951105.1 Echinarachnius parma
CTGAACAAAGAGTAGGACGCCGAAGCCCCAAGTTTGTTTTTCAACATGTCCAAAGCGAACGCCGAGCTAGCTACGTCCTGCTCTTTTGTTCATCGAGCTATTCATGGAAGGATATATATTGACGCATGTGAGATAATCTTCCCATTCATTGCCCACTGCGTTGCCAATTTGCTAATTTAACTTGGTCGCCGCGGGAGCGGCGCCAGAGCGGCCGAGAAAAGTGTATGATCTAAACAATAGCGAACAATGAACGCCGCTCTCCACACGACCTCAACACGCTCTCCCCACGTCCTCCCCACGCTTCCAATTTTATGAATGGGGATTAGGAGCGGCGCTAGGTCGGCGCGAGAGCGTAGCTAATGTGACGGGGGTATTACAGATTTTACTTCAGTCTAGTTTTTCAACATAGAGGAGTGTATTCCTGTTGAAACGAGTACTGCCACCTAGTTGCATAAAATTGTTACAGAATGTGTGTGAAGTTGCATCTCTCTCCTGCCGCCAAAGTTGTCACTAGTACATGACGTGCTTTTGGTAGTGATGAGCGATGTCATCGGCTCTAAGAACATGCTGTTCCCACCTGTAGGAATTAATGCAAGAAAGAAACAAACAATGACTAGAAGTTGTGTTTGAAATATCCTTTTACATTTTTACATCCATGATCTAGCATCATTAGTCCTGTTTTTATGAGAAAAGGGAAAATAACTAAAATTTAATTATCAAGTGAACTCAATTGAAAGATAATAATGGACATGGTTAACACAACAACATTCTATACCAACAGTATTTTACCAACAAAATTCAATTAATGCAGACATGCAATCAATATACAAATTGTCAACTTCATCAAAATCTGAATTTAAATCATGCGTATAGGCATAGCACATCTTATTTGTTTTAATACCCCAACACATACAATGTGTATTAATTTTAAATAAATAAAAAAACATACCCGGCAGTAAAGCAGTAATATCCCTATGCTCACCAAGTGTGACAGAACTAAGTACATCAGTAACCAAGTGGTAATGGCACTAGTAATATTTCTGCTACATTTATATTATTTAAAAAATGAATTACTGGATTATATTTCAAATAATGTGTTAAGAGGCCGACCACACTATCCTACCCATTTCCATTAATGTGGAGAATCAATTGTGATTGTACTGGGTGGGCCCTGTGCTATCTGGCTACTATTGTAGGCAAAATGACTAGCCAGGTATAGCCCATGCTTAAACCATGTTACATTGGTGATGAGGGCTAGCCTAAAAATCCATTGTTAAATTCATGGTTACATAAAGCTGGACAATTCAACCACTCCATTCAACCAACTTTGCATATCTCTAAAAATTGCAAGAACAATTACCTTAAAAAGATAAGCCAACACTAGAACCATTGGGCCACCCAGGAACAGACTCATGGAAGGCCAGAGTCAGACGGAGTAACATGTAGGACTAGTTTACACTGGTTGGGCTAACCCAGGCAAGTACAGCGCTCAGCAGAGCCAGTGTCTTCCTACAGCAAGTAGAACAAAAAAAATATGTTTAGAAACATTTTGAAAACGAATTACAATTTTCAAATGTTATGTTTGTATAAAAAGGCAATGTTTTCTCTATGAAATACACCAAAGTCAAAACAACTTGGAACAAAATCAATGGCTTCTCAAAATGGTTCAAAATTTGACTTTCCCACCATTTCATGATCAGAAACAAGAAGAATAACTATTCAGCGGTATCGTTTTGAACATAAATCACGGTACTACTACTAGGCTGAGCTTGGGCTACCCGGCTAGTACTACTAGGCAATAGGACTAGCCGGGTATCCCAAACCCATTGCTGATGTGGGCTAGCCTAAATACAGTTAAGGCGTTAAATCCATGGTTACATACATTTAAAACTTAAAGGGGACCACCGGGCAAATAACAACATATTACTACATGTTTTGGTACTGTTTTGTGATATCAAATAGATACCTAACATTTTGCAAAAGGGTTGAGTAATTCATAAACAAAGCAATTAATTTCCACCACTTACGGAACCACTACTATTTCCTGGTTCCTGCTTTGCGAGTGCGCCAATTCTACTCACGCGTACGTTTGTAGGCAATATAATTCCGAGCGATTCGCTTGCTGCACCCGCGGTAGTCTACACAATTTAGACCGCATAAACGCATGCTTTAGAATGGTGATGCGGTTTCCAATTTTTTTTTCTTTTTCTGCAAACATATTTTTGTGAACTTGTTGATGGAATGGAATACTAAAGATGTTACCTTTCTATTATACAAATATTAGTTTTGGGTGGTGGTACCCTTTAACAATTCAAGCATCCAATCAACCAACTTTGCCAATTTCTTAAAATTGTACAAACAAACAATTACCATGAAATGATGAGCTAGCACCGAAAGCATAAGGGCACCCAGGGGCCAGGAACAGACTGCAGGGAAGGCCAGAGAGTCCGACATTAATGGATGGGGTTCAGCATGCAGAGCCAAAGTAAGACGTGTAGAAATATTTGACACTGGTTAGGGAACCGGCCGGCCAGGTACTACATTCAGCAGAGCCAGAGTGGAGAAGCTTGATTCTTGAATCTTTCCAGTGACTTCCTATAGTCTACCTACATAATAAAGAAAAGGAAAAACAATGTTATGTTTGTATGAAAATGTAATGTTTTCTGTATGAAAATATTAACCATATCCTGACCCACAAGTAGACTGTGTGCAATGCCAATGGACATTCAAAGTAAGACTAGATTTCTGCTGATTTTACGGAACAGTGGCTAAAAGCCATGTAGGGTCAGTAATAATTTTGAGCCCTGTTTATGATAAATTGAAACCCAAAAGTGTTTATGCTTAGGCCAAAGCCAAAAGTAGTCCGACCTAAGGGTAAACATTTTAAATTGAAGAAATGATTTTCTGTCATAAATAATAGGAAAGGTGAGTATCTTCAGTTTCTGGAACTGTGTTCAGCTAAGCATATGGTCTCTCGGATTTGCTGTAAAACACTTTAAAATAATGGAATTATGGAATTTTGTAAACATTGTTTTCTTCCAGAATTAAAGAAGTGTTTTTGGGATAGCTCATGCATAGGACAATTAATTGTACCACACAAATTTTGCATAATACCGCCCTCTTGCGATGGGATGGAATTCAATCCAGATTAAACATATATTTGTATTTAATGCCATTATTTTCTTTCTTTTGTATACATTTAGGGTATAATTGAATGGGAATATGATACAGTTTCATGTATTTTTGCTTTAAAATGAACTAATTAGTTAAGTAACTTAAATTCATTTTGTGAGGAAAATACTATATTATTTTAGTGGGAACCCTGCTACATATGCTATGTACAGCAATGTTTTCACACTATGTATGCACAATTTTTTTCTTCACATTTTCACTGAATTAAATGAACTTTAAAGGGTGACTAAATTACAAATGCATATCTTTTGACTATTTGATGTACATTTTTGTCATATTTGTTATATTATTTTTTTCTAGTACTTTTATTCTACCTGCTAAGCTTCACCGCTAAAAAAAACCTCCAGAAGCAATTGACTTTTGTGACATCATATAATACCATTCAACCATCAGTAAGCTAGATGAACAAAAGACATTGGTAATTCCCTTCCTATCAACTGACCACTTGTTCACAATAGTATTGCATATTTTATACAATGCCCACTCACCATGAAAAGAAGGGTTTCAAGGAAAACATCCAATGCTAATGCAATAAGGTACTTAGTGGGTGAGAACATATCTTTTGTTCATGTTTATCTAGCTAACTGATGGTTGAATGGTATTATGATGTCACAAAAGTCAATGATGGAGGGTTTTTTTAGGGGTGGAGCTTAGCAGGTAGAAACAAAAATAATATAAAAAATATGACAAAAGTGTACATCAAATAGTCAAAAGATATGTGATGTATTCATTATTACAGATCAACAAAAGTCAACATGCATTTGTAATTTAGTCACCCTTTAAATCCAAGCAGCAAAACATAAAGAAAGTTGATATCTGATAACATTAATAAATCTTGAAACACAACTAAAAATACAAGGGAAAATGCCTTTTGTTTTGTACATGCTCCGATGGGTGGAATTTGTAATTTTCTTTTTTGTTTATACTGATATAAATATTAATCATAATTTGTAATTGGCCATCAGGTGAAATAAAAGTTTAAAATGGCAAAATAATTCACGAGGGATTGAAAATTATTGCAATCTAAAAATTTGACAATGATAGATATCTTCATACTAAAGGGGCATTTGAAAAAATCTAACCCTATTTTATTCTTCTCTTGCCATATGCCAAACAACACGGTAGAAGAGAAATGTGGAAGCTCAAATTAATTTTTGTGGAGTTAGTCACTTTACCTTTAAAGGCATGCCTGTAAAGTGTCTAACTCCACGAAAAAAACTTGGAGCTTCCTCGTTTCTCTTCTGCCGTGTTGTTTAGCTTATGGTAAGAGAAGAATAAAATAGGGTTAGATTTTTTCAAATGTCCCTTTAGTATGAAGATAATTATCATTGAAAATCATTATTTGAAAAGCGTTGTCAACGCTTTAAAAAAAAAGTACAATAGTCCTAGCTGAATACGTCCGGCCAGCGAGCTAGCGTGGGAAACATTCCGCCCGATTGAACTTTGAGCTGAGTGAGCGCAAATTCCATGAATTCTTCACCGTCTGTAAACATGCACGGGTGCGGATATCGTCAACGGATGAATATTACTGCTACAAATGTACGATAGGCCATCAGTATTCGGTGATAAAATATGAACTCGCTTTTTTCACTAGGTAAACAGTGTTCGTTTTCTTTCAAACTTTCTCAAATCTTTCAATTGTATTTTACAATGATATTGATGTAGGATTGAAGTCTCAAATGTCTCTTTCGGCAGAATTTTACACTTTACAGGCATGCCTTTAACTAAGAAATATTTGTACAGTACATTGATTCCTAACCTGCATACAGGCATCCATTACGAAGAGTTGATAAGCAAATGATCCCCTTCCCTACAGCAGTTGATCTTGAGCCTACTAAAAAATGGAAAAATATAAAAAATAAATAATAAAAAAAATTAAAAACATTAAGCCCCCCCCCCCCCCCCCCCCCCATAAAAAAAAAAAAAATGAAATCAGTCTAACCTCACCTAAGTTACAAACTCAGTACTCAAACAATATCTAATTGTGACATCACACTAATGCATGATGCATGATGCAATATATTTCTGCCTACTGTAGATATTCTGTGGATGATTTCAGAAAGTATTCCCCACGGTATGGGCGATGAATTTAGAAGTAAAAGCAAAAGAAAATTGAACAGCTCTTTTGCACACAATCTTACTCTTAGCTCCCAATGGATGCCTTGAAATTGTGGGGCTCGTATGGACATCGCAAGATACTCTTACGATAAATGTTAAGAGACTGTCCATATTTGCAAGCCAAATTTCAAAAGTTATAAGGTTATTGTCTTATACAGAAAGAAAATGTAATTTAATAGCATGCCTGAAACAATTAGGGCTTGAAATCTCTTTTTGTGGAGTTATAGACCTAAAGATAGTAAAACGTCACAGCCATTTAATTGTGCATTATACTTGTATAATTTTTTTTTTTTAATAATTAAAGGGAAAGTTGAGTTTTGGTAGAGAGGGCGCTAGACTACTTAATTGGTTTGTGAGGTAATGAAAAACTGAGTGTAAAATTTGAAAGAGCATAATATTTAAACAATAAAATCATCTTTGTTTGATCAAAATCAGTTCAGAAACGGCTGAAATATCCATAAATATAACAATTTGTAATAAACCCGGGGCGCCGGGTTTATTAGAGAATTTTGAACCAGCCGTTAAAAATTCAAAAAAATGCTTCCTCTTTTCAAAAAGTTACAAAATAGGTATTTAAATAGTTGTTGGTTATTTCTCTATCAAATCACTATTTCAACAAAGCATCACATGCACAATATTTTATTCAAAATGGTTGAAACCGATGAGTGTTTAGAGAGCGCCCTCTTACGTTTTAACGGCTCTTTTTGAATGATAACATGATCTTTACTACGTCATTTGTAATTTTGTGTTCCTTTCTAGTTATAACTATTAGTTTGTAATGTAATGATGCAGGTTTTGGTTACTAAAATTCAGTTTCACTAAAACTGTACTCTCCTTACCAGAACTCAACTATCCCTTTAATAATAATAATAATAATAATATACACTATTTATATAGCGCCTACATGTAATATGATTGATGATCATCTCTAAGCGCTTTACAATGATATTATTACCCCGGTCAAAGGATACAATGCAAACCAGCACACATTGTGTGCACCATCTCCACTCCCTGTAACTCCCTACAACTTCATGTAATTGCAATATTTGCAACGACAATGTTCACAGCTAGTGCGCGCTGGTACGGTGTACAAGGAAGGCATGGTAACTACCATACGCAGTGCTCAAAATTAGCATAGGCCCGCTGGCCCGGGGCCACTAAAAATTAGCTTCGGGCCACCAAATTTCATTGATCCTAAATTCTACTGGCCCGATCGGGCAAGCAAATGTAACAGAATTTGTTATGTTTATCCTTGGACCTTGTTTTGGGCCAGCAGGTATAGGTTTCGGGCCACTAGAAGTTGACAAATCTTGTTTTTACTTGCCCGACTGGGCCACAAAGCAAAAATGTTAATTTCTAGCATTGTCATACATAAACATTAATGCGCCACCCTACGACCTTCGAAGTGATATTTCACATAAAATAATTGTTTCCTTATCGTAAACATGGATTGTTTTCCTTCATGTACTCACACAGTAGGATGAACAAATAAGTCAAGATTTCATCAGTTACGAATGTTGAATGTCTTTCATAACAACCAGGACGGTAAGCTGTGGCGCCGTGCGACAGTCAACAGTTTAATATCTAACTACTGCTTGTGTAATACTAATAGGTTCCTTGTTTACCCTCCACCGCCACCCATATCATTTGAAAAGCCAAATATACTCGTACTCCCTAAAGAAAAAATGGTACCACGTCCACTGTATGCAGAATTTATTAAGCCTTATTTCAATGTAAAATTCAAACTTTTTACTTCCGTGGTTCTGGAATGAGCGTTTGATGAATGGGGTAGGTACTATTTCGTCGCCCGAACGATATACATACGGGATAAAATTAAGCATTTGGTCATGTCACTTTCATAATCATATATTTTAGCAGAACAACGATAGCTAGTATACTATTAAAAAGGAAATTTTCCAAGGATTTCACAGATCCAAGCCAATTAGTTGAAAAGACATCAACAAATCTGAAATGTATCGTGAAACTCGACCCGTTCAAGTGAGTAGTGCGCCGATAGATGCCTGGTTAATGCCTGGTTACGTACGGTAACGGGGAGCGGCTACCCCGCCGAGCTGCCGGGTGCGCTCCGCAGACAAAAGCCGGTGTGCGGGTTCAGTGAGTGCGGGTTCACGGTTGTACAGCCGGTGAACGCATGCCAGAGCAGGGCTACCTTCCGAATGAATAGAGTTGAACTGTATACAAATTATACACATTTACTGTTTGAAAATGTTACTTATCACTCTGAGAACACTCTATTTAATAAAAATACAGAAAATATAGTTTTATCAAAGTTAATTTTACCTTAATTCAAGCATTCAATGCTGGAAGCTCCGTCACTAATAAAGGCGTCATGTCAATGGCTGCGCGCGATGTGCCGTACGCGAGCTGGTGCAAAATTTGGACATTAGGTGCATATATCCTCGAAAAAACGCAGTTAAAATACAAATTCGGGAAAAAAATCTCAATAATTAGTAAGAAAATACTACTGAGATGCCAGGAAATAAAAATGGCATGACTTTGAACTTTTAAAAACATCAATTTTAAACAACAAATTTAGGGGGCGAGCCGTCCAAGAATTTAGGGGCGAGCCGTCCAAGAATCTCAAAATCGGCAAAAAAAAACAGGGGGCGAAGTGTCCAAAGTGGGGGCGACTTGGTAGGGGGCGACCTGACAGTGGGCGACCCGTCATGGATTATCAGCTGCCATTTCTACGCCGAGAGTGCTGGCGTGCATGAGTCTGTCGAGGGTGCCGGACAACTCGGCCATACATACTGCTATCGTTCTTTGACATAATTTGCTGTCAATTCAATGAAATAAATCCTTTTTTAAAGTTTTAATTGATACTCATCGAGAATATGATCTAGATTTAAGGTATGCATGCATTTGATTAGAGGTAAATCATTGTGTAACACAAAAACAGTGAATCTAGCAAAATTGTCATGGTAGTGAAATGTGCAGAATCACAGTAGCCTAGGACAAGTAAACACCACATAACAGCTACAGCTATAGTGCATCGTTTGAATTATGTATATAAATACTTCATTGATGGAATGAGGTACTATTCCAATCTTGATCCACTATTAAACACTCATCATTGTAAAGGTATTGGACATTAAGCTTCCACGGATTAACGATCTATATTATAGCTTAGGTGAAACGTTAATCCAACGAGAATCCAACATTTCACATCTGTTGTTCACTAGCTTTGATGTTAGAAAAGTCAATTATTTTACTTGTAGCACAGGTTGTTAAAACCCCCTTGCATAATAAAAGGATTTAAAATTAGCTGCTGGAATCAGGATGTTGGATCAACGTTGGTTATTATTCATGAATATTCATGATCGGTTATCATTGACTGCAAAAAGCATTAATTATCGTGTTATTTGATTGTTCAGAATGAATCCAATGTTATTATTTACTCATTATTTGAAATATATGTAAGTTATTTATCTACAAAAACATACTAAAGGTTTGTTTCCATGATGTATTAATGTAAATTCTTAAAACTTTATCCAAACATTCAACTTTATCCAAATACCAACCATCAAACAAATATTAACACAGAAGCTAGGTTATATAAAGCTGAGTGAATGATGTACATGTAGTGAGTGTAGGAATAGGAATAGGACTATATGGATAGGAATAGGAATAGTCTTAGGTAAGGTATAGCAATCATAGGATAGGATGCTCTAGATATCACCAATAGGCGTGCCATATGAATATTAATTTAATTTTTTAGTATGGTGAGACGTTGGACCAACGTTGGTCCAACGTTGGACCAACGTTGGTCCAACGTTGGAGAAATGTTGGTGAATTACGCTGGACCAACGTTGGATGCTTGTTGGAGACATGTTAGAGACATGTTGGATGCTTGTTGGAGACATGTTGGATGCTTGTTGGAGACATGTTGGATGCTTGTTGGAAATATGGTGGATGCTTGTTGGACACATGTTGCTTTGACGTTGGATCAACGTTTGTGTACGCCCAACGTCCAACGTTGCTCCAACGTTGGCGAATACAAAATACCAACCTTGGATCAACGTTGGAAAAGCGTTGGTCCAACGTTGACAAATAACAATTTTCCAACGATGGACCAACGTTGATCCAACGTTGGTATTTTGTTTTCGCCAACGTTGGAGCAACGTTGGTTGGGCGTACACAAGCAACGTTGGTCCAACGTTGCCGGACAACGTTGGACCAACGTTGCCAACAAAATTGGACAACGTTGGTCCAACGATGGACCAACGTTGGCTTGCTACCTGGGATGACATACCCTATTTTGTTTCGGACGTTACATTCTGTTAACATCACTTCAAAACATCTTAACTCGCTTTGTTTGCATGATTTTGCAAGCAAAACCCATAAATATGTGCATTAATTGAACTCCCAACGAAAGGGATAGTGAATGAAGTCCATATTGATAGACAAAATCCAAGATTTTGTACAAATATTACATGCAATTAGAAACTGTTATTATATACAGTCAAAGGATGATCGATGTGACTTTCCAGAGTTTCCTTCATCATTTTACAAAAGATAAAAAGATATGTATTGTACAATGACATACATTGTATATGATTTAAATTTTCCATTTTCTTATTTTGATAAAATATGAAGCTCAAACTAATTTTATCAAACTATTATCGAAAATTAGAATAACTGTCAGAAATGCATTCCTGACGCAGCGGCAGTACTGAGCTACGGTAGCTAAAAAGGGACCCCTTTTGTAGAAAAACGTCGAAACCTGTAAACCTGAAAAGGTACCCTTTTTTAGGTTTTTGTGCGATCAGTGCTTGAAAAACACCCCCTTTTCAGGAAAACGTCGACGACGCCGTATAGCTGAAAATTATACCATTTCGACGCTTTTTTGTGACGCGGGTGCGTAGCTAGTCATGTTGGTGACCCCCCGGGCCTGAATCATACTGATTTTATTTATCGCAGAATTGAACGTCGTAAATAAGAAGCAATATTGCAATAGGCAATTTATTGATATAACAATTTTCCAATTTATATTAAAAAGGTAAATAGTTTATTGCTATATTTCTATAATTATGTGATCGTGAATAATGCTACATTTCAATATGGGTGTACTACACATCGGCACTGTTTTTAATATCGGCACCCCGCGTAATATTTGTTTTTGCGCGTGTTGTAAAAAATCGCGCATGAGATGATGCGCGATACCCTTAGAAACTGAACTGGACGAAATGTTGAGGAGAAATAATGCGTTGATCGTCCGCTACGAGTAATACGATAAATAACACCAACATCGCACAAGAAATTTTGAGTTGCGTGCACTGTCAATGAGGGTTGAGGGGGTGCCGGTATTAAAAACACTTCGAACTTGTGAAGCCAAAAAACAACGCGCGCGTTCGAAGGCGATATCTCGAAATATAATTAATGTATCGCAAATCTGATCATCTGATCGGAATCTGCACTATTTTCTCAATATGTGAGTACAATTTCAAGAAATTTGAATGATTTTTAAGTCTTAAACTGTCGGAAATGTTTTAGGGTGCCGATGCGGGGGTCACTCAATCATACAACATACATTCTATAAAAGAGAACGGGGCGGACGTGTTTCTTCTGAGCTCCTTTGTTTCTTTTTTTTCCGTTTTGTCGTTTGTTTCTATTTTGTGATTGGTACTGGAGTGACGATCTGGACGCGTACAAGCCATTTTTAGGATGAATTTTTTTATTTAGCTTTCTGATTTTCGTATTTTGGGTGATTTAGCGATCAAATTTTGGATTATTTTAGTGAAAGAAGTCAAATTTGCAGTTGTTTTCGCTGCGCGTAGTGCTATACACCTGTTGTGACAACATATCGCGCCCTCTGTTATTTGTTTTATTACTTTTATGTTTTTAATTACGCACGGTACGGTACACCTGCGCCAGCGCCTTCATCTGAGGTCCGCGCAGAGTTGTCTACGTGACGTCACTGGATTACCATCAGATCAGAGGAATATCCTTTACTTGAATAATATTATGCACATTTATTTTATTATTAATTCTGGTTCTAGTTCTAGTTCTATGGTAACATTAATATGAAATAATATAAATAATAATTATAGTATACTGGATTTGTATAGATACATGTATGCATGCATTTTGTAGATGTGTTACGCTTCGTACTGATTTGTGCGTTGGGTGTGGTTGAGTGCTGATAATATTATTAAGTTAACAATTTGATATTATTGTTTTTATTTTTCCTGTTCTTTTTGTTGATCATAATTTGTTCTTGAATCGATTGGGTGAGTGGTACATATACTCGGCATTATTTTACTAAGTAGGCTCTGTATAAGCTTGGCTTGTTAGAGCTCTTGTGAGTAGTGTGCCGCGGGGTTCCATATCCTTGAACTGCTGGCGAACAGAGCAACAAGACCAAGCTCTGTAATTGTTAGGTTTATCTAATGGTTATTAGGTTTGTCCAATAATGTCGAGTTAGTGCCACAGAACTTAGTCGAACAAGTCATTTTATTGATTATAATATATCAACTTAATGTCATAATTTCTGTTTATTCTTTTAAATTTATGTCTTAATATAGTCACAATCAGCAACTCAATTTATTAGTAGTATATATTGTAACACGCATAACGTACAAACAAATTCAAAATGAAGCAAGGCAAACTGACTTTTGTGCCATCTATTTTTGTCCTAGTAGTGGTGGTGTTTGCCGTCAATACTTTTACTCAAAGGAGCGTAGGTAGAACACAATCCATTAGTAATGTTTTCCAGTATCGAGACGTCCCAGATAACAATGCTACGTTGGCCCAACGTAGTCTATATAGTCGGCACCGTCGCGGTTGGCAAAACAACGTTGAGCCAACGTTGGCCTAAGGTAAATATGCAACCAAATTTTTGCAGTCGGAGAGCTGACGTTAAGACAACGTTTTTTAAAAAATTCAAAGTTTTGCCAGTTTATGAATTGTATAACTACAACCTTGGTATTTTTATGTATATGTATTCCAAGAACTTATTGCCTGCAAACTTTCATTGTTTATTTAATCGTAATATTGATATACATTCCCATAATACAAGAGGAAAACTCAACTATCGTTCTGTTTATGGTCAATCATCCATTTCACGTACATTGATATCTTATAATGGACCACCTTTATGGAATAATCTCCCAGAAAATATAAAAAATGTTAATTCACTCAATTCATTTAAATTGAAATATAAAGAGTATCTATTGAATAGTTTATGATATACATGTATTAAGCTAGATAATTTTGAAATATATCCAACCTATGTTAATTTGTAAATTATATATGTAATTCTTCCTACGCTCCTCCTTTTCTTTCTACATTATGTTATTATTCTCATGGGGCTATGCTATAAGTCAAATTTGACTTTTTATAGCCTCCCACATTTTCACAATGTACATGTAGTGTTACTTCTTTGTTTGTATTTTATCGTTTTTATCCTTTGTAAATAATGACATGTATATATGTTGATGATGTGGAAAATAAAGTTCAATTCAATTCAATTCAACGTTACGCCAACGTTTTCTGTTGACTTTTGGCAAACTGGTCGGCAAATGTACGTTGAAACAACGTTGGGTGATAGTTGGACGAACAATCATAATTCTTTGGTCGAAAAACAAACGTTGGGCCAACGTTTCACCTACTGCGACATTTTGTTGATGAGTGGCGTTGGATATTCGTTGGCTAGTTGACGTCGTACTAACGTTTGGCAAACAACCACATGTCGACGGTGGGCAGGCTAACGTTTAACCAACGTTTCGCCTACTACGACACTGTGTCAATGACTTGCGTTGGATATTGGTTGGCTCGTTAACGTCAGACCAACGTTTAATACATAACAACATTTCGACGGTAGGATAGTCAACGTTCGGCCAACGTTTCGCCGACTACAACGTTCTGTTAATGAGCGACGTTGGATATTGGTTGGCTAGCTGACGTCAAGCCAACCTTTAACAAACAACCACATTTCGACGGTGGGGAAGCCAACGTTAGGCCAACGTTTCGCCGACTACAACATTCTGTAAATGAGCGACGTTGGATATTGGTTGGCTAGCTGACGTCAAACCAACCTTTAACAAACAACCACATTTCGACGTCGGGCAAGCCAACGTTGGGCCAACGTTTCGCCTACTATACATTCGGTCAATGAGCGACGTTGGAAATTGGTTGGCTAGCTGACGTCAAACCAACCTTTAACAAACAACCATATTTCGACGGTAGGATAGTCAACGTTGGGCCAACGTTTCGCCGACAACAACATTCTGTAAATGAGCGACGTTGGATTTTGGTTGGCTAGCTGACGTCAAACCAACGTTTGACAAACAACCACATTTCAACAGAAGGCAAGCCAACGTTAGGCCAACGTTTGGCCTACGAAAATATTCGGTCAATGAGCGACGTTGGAGATCGGTTGGCTAGCTGACGTCAAACCAACCTTTAACAAACAACCACATTTCGACGTCGGGCAAGCCAACGTTGGGCCAACGTTTCGCCTACTACAACATTCTGTTAATGAGCGACGTTGGATATTGGTTGGCTAGCTAACGTCAAACCAACCTTTAACAAACAACCACATTTCGACGTCGGGCAAGCCAACGTTAGGCCAACGTTTGCCTACTATACATTCGGACAATGAGCGACGTTCGATATTGGTTGGCTAGCTGACGTCAAACCAACCTTTAACAAACAACCACATTTTGACGGTGGGCCAGCCAACGTTAGGCCAACGTTTCGCCTACCTATTCGGTCAATGAGCGGCGTTGGATAGTGGTTGGCTAGTTGACGTCAAACCAACATTTGACAAACAACCACATTTCGACACTGTAGGCAAGCCAACGTTGGGCCACCGTTTCACCTACTACAACATTTAATCAATGAGTGGTGTTGGAAATTGGTTGGCTAATTGACGTCAGACTTCTTATTATACTTATTATTCATTATAACATTTTCTCTCAATTTTACACTTTTTAAATCGAAATTATTCAAATTTACACATTGCCGTGTAATCGCTGGAATCGGTCTTTCAAACTCCTAATTAAAGGCGTAGTTGAGTTTTGGTAGAGAGGGCGCTAGACTACTTTTTTTTTTTTGTGAGATAATGAAAAACTGAGTGTAAAATTTGAAAGAGCATACTATCTAAATAATACAATCATCTTTGTTTGATCAAAATCGGTTCAGAAACGGCTGAAATATCCATAAACGTAACATTTTGTAATAAAGCTGGGGCCCCCGGTTTATTAGAGAATTTTGAACCAGCCGTTAAAAATTCAAAAAAATGCTTCCTCTTTTCAAAAAGTTACAAAAAAGGTATGTTGATAGTTGTTGGTTATTTCTCTATCTAATTCTATCTAATCACTATTTCAACAAAACATCACATGCACACTATTTTATTCAAAATGGTTGAAACCGATGAGTTTTTAGAAGGCGCCCTCTTACGTTTTAACGGCTCTTTTTGAATGATAACATGGTCTTTTACTACGTCATTTGGAATTTTGTGTTCCTTTCTAGTTATAACTATTAGTTTGCAATGTAATGATGTAGGTTTTGGTTACTAAAATTCAGTTTCACCCAAACTGTACTCTCCTTACCAGAAATCAACTATCCCTTTAAGTTCATAAATATACGCATAAGCTTTCGTGAATAGTCTCCCGAGTACATTCATTACGGGCACTACCCAGCAAACACAAAACTTTACAAAACGTTTTAATTAGGTCACGTATTCGTCTTTAATCAACGTTTACAAAACGTTTTTTTGTATTAGGTCACGTAGGTCTTCTTC
>JBAMJV010012167.1:0-44089 GCA_037951105.1 Echinarachnius parma
CACACTACAGTATAACAATGTACCATACAACCACACTAGGGAAAACCCACAAATAATTGCAGTATACCAAATGAAAAAGAGACCTTTTTCGATTATCTTGGTACTTGTCATGGTTTTAACTTGTATTTCTTTCATTTTTATCATGTTTGCATTGCTGTTGTAGAAACTTGTAATGAAGTTTGTCATTAGCCTCGGTTCAGCTGTATATCCATTAATATTAGACAAGTGTTGAAGGTGTACTGTAGTGTAAGTAAGGAGTGTGAAACTACCTAAAGGGTCTGAAATACAGACTACCTGCATTTTTCTGCAGAGTAAAAGGGCAACGACCTGCAGTTCATCAGGAGGCGGAGCCTAGTCCTGTTGCCACGGTGATATAGATGTAGGAAGATGTGGTTGCAGGCATTGCTGAATGCAGGTGCTGGTTCATTGTTGTTCATTATTTCACCAAAAAAATTATTTTTGTTATGTTTATTATGTTGTTTTTGCATGGTCTGCTCTTGAGCTATTCTCAGTTTATGCCTTCCTTGTCTCCCCTTTTATTTCATCTGATTGATTTGATATCACTTTATTGTAAATTGAACAAAGGAACACGAGTAACAGTGAACATACATAGTAAACAAGAATAAAAGTAGCCCAGGACATGACCCATAACCGTCTATAGATGCAGGGCATAAACATGACACAGTTCAATACATTATGTAAGATTTAACGAGTAGAATAGATTCAATAATCATGTTCAATATATTTTATAATTCAATTACACGTAGGTTATCAAAAAAAACATTTTTGAAACAAAAGATGAAATGTCTGGTTTCTTTTCCACCAACGATTCTTCACCCACATTCTGCTCTAATTTACTTCAAAATGGATCACAAACCTAAATATCATAAATATACGGATATATGTATCCAGGATAGGAAATATACGGGGGCCGAGGGCGATTTTGCCCCCTAATTTAAAAAATAGCCCCTTAAAATGATAGGTTATTACGTTAAATATTTTGTGATATCCATCAGATTGAAAAAGTAGCCCCCTAAAATAACAAAATTAATTCCTACATTGTATGTATCTAACGAAAGACATGTCCGGTTTTGTACGTGCATTGTAAAGCCTTGCTGCGCATCCTTACAAATCATCCAACAACAAAAAGCCAAGTTGACTTAAATGGTACTGATAATTAAAAATCAAACATAAATGTATTTATAATTGAATTCAAATATGTACAGCTTCTTTCTAAGTAAATGCTTGACTAACCTTAGTTCTAGATATGCTCAAGATGCGTCAGAACAATTTCCCTGAAGGGTTTGAAGACCAAACGAAACCCTAATTGATCCTTGTTTACCTGATAGAACAATAAGGAAAGAATCTACATTCCTTGATAATGAAGTTATTTCTGTTTTACTCTAATGTTGAGACCGGATTACCTTGGATTCTTCACCCACATTCTGCTCTACTTTACTTGAAAATGGATAACGAACCTAAAAATCATAAATATACGGATATGTATCTTAACAAAAGACATGTCCGGTTTTGTACGTGCATTGTAAAGCCTTGCTGCGCATCCTTACAAATCATCAACAACAAAAAGCCAAGATAACTTATGATACGATAATTAAATTGGTTTCCGAAAATGTTCGACATTGTGAAAGGATTGAATGTATGATTGAATTTTAAATATGTACAGCTTCTTTAGTTCTAAATATGGCAAGCTTTACTTTACCCTTAGTTCTAGACATGCTTCATATATAAATTAAAATTGGATCACGAACGTCAATACGCCAAATATATAATAACATTTGAAATGCTTACTGCGCATGCTTACAAATTGATCATGCACAACAAACGGGTCCAGATATATATAAACGATCCCAATTGAAATGTTTGTCAAAGTGAAGAAAGAATGAGATTGATTAATAAGTTCACCTATCAGGAGATAGCACTGGAGCTGATTTTCCTTGTTCAAATTTGCATTTTCCAAACATCATCGTCCATCTTTGAAGAATTAAAATGGAGGTTATTTTGCCGGACTATGAATGTCTGGACCAAACATTCAGCACCAGACTCACTCACCAATGTCTGGACCAAATATTTAGCACCGGATTGGCGCCCTCTATAGAAGAGTTTCATATTGTTGGGAGATGTAGGTTGATTTTTAGCTTCATTTTGCATAATTTGTAGATCTCTTATCGGGGAAAAACACTATATTTTGCATTGAACTCCATAGATGCATATTTACAGGGGCTCTTTTGATGGTTTTCTGGGGCTCTTTTTGGCGTTATGGAGGCGAATTCTCCACCCTGAGCCCCCACGTATATTGGTCACTGATCTGTAAGGAATACGTTTGGACAGATTTATTTGTTTGGGGGCAAGTCCAAGCTATTTTGTAACTGTAACGCGCGGGACATCAGAGCGATAAAGAGAGCTTACTCTTATAAGAAATATTGAAACACCAATTTGTTTTACATTTTAGATGCTTTAGAGCAAATTCTATCAAACGGCAAACAAAAAAAATGAAATTCCCCATGCATTAATAATTTATGCGACTTTTTGCTAGTGTAACACGCGGGACCAGAGAAAGTTGGTATTTTTAAACTTTGACTTTGAATGTGAATTCCTCTGAATTTATATACAATATCAAAACATGCTTGGTATGGTCTTAATGTGCATCTTGTGCTCTACCAGAATATGAAATTTCATAATCTCAAAACTTTAGAGTTATCAGACATGCCTACATATGTTATGTTGATTTTTTCACAGTTCTTTTCTTTGTTGGAATTCTTATGTTAATGTTCAAGGGATCTAGTAACTTTGTTGACATGTGCAGAAAGTGATGAATGGTTGAGACAATTTGTATTGTTGTGATCTGATATGTCCACTGAGTTAAGTGTGAACATTCCACATTGAATGGATGTTATATGGCGGAGTAATGAGCAAAAATGCAAAGTGATATTCACTTGCTCATTGCACTGACTTTGTACACAGTTATGACTATCCAGTGGAAAGTTAAACATCTGAAAACTTCAATTGAAAGGGACTTCACTTTTTAATGAAAGGGAAATTTGGAAACTGTCCCACGCTTCTATTGTTAATACAAATACAACAAGGTATGAGAGATTCGCTACAGTTCCAAGTAAGCTTTGAAGATTTGGACAATGTTACTAGATCCCTTTAACCCAAAACGTGCCAATAGAGTACTTTCCCAGTGCCACATTAATTGTAACGTGCACACTGAACAATGGAGCCACTTACGTATACAATGCCATCGCACACTACAATGGGCATGGTCAAGTACTATATTATGCTTGCAATCATCAAATGGCATCCAATGGGTAGCTTCAATGCAAGCACTTGGCACTTTGGTATTAATCCCCATTTCATCCTATTTCCCACAGACCTGCACCCCGCTGTCCCGCCGCCCACGCCCGGCACCAACGCTCTGATGAACGCATGTCTGCGAGAGAGCTTCAGCAGCTTCAAGAAGGAGCAGGAGAGGCTTGGCATTCCAAAAGGTAGGTCCTTCAGTTTGTTCACACACGAGGCTTGTCATACACTTTCTCACACAAGAGGCTTTCTACATCAAATATGGGTCTTTCACTTTTGTTCACACAAGAGGCGTGGGATAACATGTATGTAAATGTTGAGTCTTTCATTTGTTCACACAAGGCTTTCTATACCCAAAGTTGGGTATTTCACTTTTCTAGCACAAGAGGCTTTTCATACCAAAAGGTGGTTCTTGGATAGTTTAACCCCAGAGTCTTTGCCTAAATCAGGAAGTTAAGAATAAGTGCGTAAAAAGGGCAACATTGGTATTCTTCTTGCATGTTTGCACAAAGATCTTGATGCAAATTAGTAAGCGTTTGGCCACGCCCACAGGGCAGCTGTGAGCCAATGAATGATATTGTTTCATTTACAAGTATCCAATCAGAAAGGAAGTGGGAAGCCATAGGATAGGGACTCCTTAAAAAACTTTTAGGAGTATTCATTTATTTTATATGTATGCCGACTTATTTTCTTTTCTAGACCCCTCGCGATGGGCTGAGTGCCTGGTTGTTGCCTGGGTGTTATGGTACACCAAAGAGCTCAGTTTGGACTTTAAGTAGTCTTTTTGTCCTACCACATTGAAAACTGGCTAGTTATGTACAGAGATACTTAACTGATGTATTCTGACTTTCTTTCTTTTGCAGACCCCTCTCTATGGGCGGAGTGCCAGGTCGTTGCCTGGGTGCTATGGGCCATCAAAGAGTTCAGTCTGGAAGGCGTGTCCGTTAACAACTTCCGAATCACAGGTCATGACCTTTGTTCCCTCCCCAAGACTGACTTCCTGTCCAGGGCGCCCCCCTTCATGGGAGACATCCTCTGGGAACATATTGACATGCTCAGGAAAGGTGAGCAAATAACCACTGTTTGTACAGTCATCCATTTAATGTTTCGTTTATGGTAACAGCTTGCCAGTAGATTTAAGATTGTCCCCAACATTAGAATTTTTAAAAGAAATTTGAATACATATTTATTTTTTTTGTAGGTTATTCAGGCATGTGAGACTTCCTCGTTTCCGCGGAATTCCGCGTTTTTATTTTTAACAATTTTTTTTTTTTTGATTTTGATTTTTTTTTTACTTTACTTTTCTTTATTAAATGTATAGAGACAACATTTAAACGTAAATCTGACCAAATCTTACCTAGTAATTTTGGAAGAATTATGAAAAATGGGTCGAGAATGCATTAAATACTCAAAAACGTCAAGGCCTGGACCCCTGCCGCAATGGACTTTGTGCTTGCAATGTGCACTTCCCGCACACTTGTGCAATTATGCTGCGACTTTCCTCTTTTTTTTTCTTACCCCACTCACATGCCTGGTTATTGGAGAGGTTGTAAAGCGCATCGATCAGTTTTTAATTGGAAATGCGCTGTATAAATATCAATTATTATTATTAATTATTATTATTATGGTTTCTACACAATATAGTATGCTGAACCATCCTTTTATTTTCAACTTCTAACAGCTCAGAGAAAAAAATGATTTGATGTATTAAAATCTCCTAAAAAAGAACATTGTTATTGATGTCGGATTTCGTCCCCTACCTCCCCTCCAAAAGCATTCCATTATGCTTTTCAATGTGAGACATTTGAACAAATCCAAACCCATTTAATTTAATTCTTCTGTTTGCATTAATATTCCAAACAACAAGGTGAAAGCGACGTTTGAAAGCTCAAAGTAATTTCGGTTGAATTTGACAAAGATAATGGATCCTTCAAAGCTGTAAATAAGCTTGACTTCTTTTTGAAAACATGTTTATTGAACTAACTAGTAGTTGGTTGACATTGTTGAGGCAAAATAAGGATCACATCTGAACTTAATGTATTTACCAAAAAAAATGTCATCGAAGTGGTAAGAAAAGGGTTCTTTTTACCTCATCAACATGATCAGAACACGAGGAGTAAACGGTGTTGTGTTGTTGTCGTTTGTTAGTCTTATCCTCACCGTACCCACACAGGTCATTGAGACAATTAGAGTGGAGAGAAGGTTAGAAAGGTTTAAGTGCGTGGTACATCAAAACATCGAAATTACAAGAAAATGTGACAAACAAATATCAATTGTTTGTGAGATTCACTTCTTGTTTGTTAGTATTCTGCAATTTCTGTAATTCTGTACTTTCATCCATGCAATTTAAAGTGATCCTTTCATTTTTAGAAGATTTTCTCAAAAGTGATTTAGAAACTTCAATCATCGTCAAAAAATCAAAGCCCATTTCTTTGTTTGACACATATTTTGACACAGTTTTAAAAAGAATTGTCAACAATGTTCAAACAATGTGAATTAACTTTTGGTCTGTTGACTAACTGAACAGGTGGGGTCCTGAGTAAATTCTTGAATGATATTATTTTGAAGCATATTTAAAAGAATTTTCAACAAATGTATCTTTTCTTTCTGTAGAATGCGACCCTGCAAACATTCCCGTCCAAACTACCATCACCGTCCCTCCAGCCTCCAGCACGACCACGACTACGACCACCGTGGCAGCGTCATCGCCGTCCTCATCATTGCTGCCTTCACCCTCGGCACAGTCGGTCAAGCTGGAGACCGTTCCGTCTGGGTATCTCAACTCTGCGCCATGCATACCAAGGCTGGACGACTTCTTGGCACAAGGTGCGTTCATTTCTCACTTTTTCTTCTTATTCAGGCATGTGAGACTTCCACGTTTCCGCGGAATTCCGCGTTTTTGAAATATAAAAAACGCGGAATTCCCAAGTTTGTTTTAATGTAAAAAAATTAATAAATAAAAAATAAAGAACTTTACTTTATTAAATGTATAGAGACAACATTTAAACGTAAATCGGACCAAATCTTGCGTAGTAATTTTGGAAGAATTATGAAAAATGGGTCGAGAATACAAAAACGTTTGACTTATAAATCACACTTGGTGTACTTACTATTTCTGTGTATTTACTTTCAAGATGTCATTTTGTCCTTTACAGATAAAGTGCATGTTTAACCCCGAGTCAAGTTTTATAAACTTTACATAATATCAAAATTAATCATAATAAATAGTATTAATAATGATTTGAAGATCCCCCAGCTAATGACACATAAGGAGATAAATCTGCAGTTGCTAAATGTCGGGTCATTAGTTTACATTAGTTGTGGCTACTGGTATTTTAACAGGAAGTGAATAGGAAGGTCATTATGCATCTACTTCCTGTTCGTGTAGTAATTACTGTTATATAGGGAGACTCTGTGCACTAAATGATTGGAAGACTTGAAGGAAATACAGTTCCTGTGTAAAATGCTTGGAAATGTCAAGTAGCAGGATGATATGGAAAGAATACTTATAATTAAGTTTGTCTTCTTATGAAGAACATGAAGGCTATTTTAGTGAAGATGTATTCTTTTTTTAGTAATATTTATCAAGAACAGAAAAATTGACTTTCTAGTGCCTTAAAGCCAAATGACAATACTGGGAAATGCCCCACACACAACACAAATGAGAAATATATATATATGCTTTAACACATTGAAGACGTCTTGATTTTGGTAACACACACCTTCTGCATAGACCCCAACCAGTCTGAGTATATTGGGGGCCAGCCCTGTATGGGTTCAGTCTTAGCAGCCATAGAAGTACATGTTAATGAACGCTGATACAAATATAGTCCAAGCATGATTGATATCTGATGTCGCGTGACAAAGTGAAGGTCGCTAAGTCACTTTTTGTAATAATGATGCGTGAAGTTTTATAGAAACCATACATGTAGCATTTGAGGGCGCACTAACAAAAGCGGGTTACGTAACCACTGACATAGCAGCAGATTCAACAACAGCAATTACATAACCCACTTTTGTTAGTGCAGGCTTAATTGTGCTTTGATGACGTATCATATAAAACAGTTGACAAATATGGCAGCCTCCAGTGGTCAGTCAAAACAGATTATAGTGGTTTTAAAACATTGATTATTTCCAATTTTAGTGATACCCATGAGGAAATATAGGGACTAGAAGTGACAGGAATTATGTACTTATCAATTACAGTATGCAAAGAATCCAGCGTTTCATTCCCCTTTATTAAATAATGACTATCTTAGAATTTGGCGTTATGTAGAGAAAGCCATACAGGGTGGAACTTAGTTTAGCACAAAATGACTTGATGATTGCATAATTACAGGGCTGGACATTTACACTGACCCGCTGGCCATGGGCCAGTAACATTTTAGTTTGACCATAAGCATGTATATAATTGACACCATTGCAAACAATTGGCGCTTACAGAACCAAAGTCCCTGTTGGGTTCCGTAAGTTTTGGTGATTGTTTATGAATTACACAACCCTTTGCAAAGTGTTGGAACATCTATTTAAATTATCAAACAACGTAACCAAAACATGTCAAATACCTGTGTGTTCTTTGCATGGTGGTTCCTTTAATGTGTTTTCATGGGAGGAAGAAGTACTTCCAGTTGGATAAAATGTCTTGACCGGAGACTATGATGCAGAAGGTCTTGACCGGGACTATGATGCAGAAGGTCTTGACCGGGACTATGATGCAGAAGGTCTTGACCGGGACTATGATGCAGAAGGTCTTGACCGGGACTATGATGCAGAAGGTCTTGACCGGGACTATGATGCAGAAGGTCTTGACCGGGACTATGATGCAGAAGGTCTTGACCGGAGACTATGATGCAGAAGGTCTTGACCGGAGACTATGATGCAGAAGGTCTTGACCGGGACTATGATGCAGAAGGTCTTGACCGGAGACTGATGCAGAAGGTCTTGACCGGAAGATGTAAGAATATAGGAATCTTGCGTCAAATCGTGCCCACGCGGGGTCAAGATGATCCTCTACAAGTTCAAGTATTGAACGAAGCCTTAAAATGTTGTTTAATTTTTTTTTTTGACAAACAATAGCGAGAAATATCTTGTGAAATAGTGCACTGGTAGTAAACTGAAGGTTGGCAGACGAGAAAATAGCGCTTCCTCGACGTCACACGTGGATCGCTTCCCTCTCTCTACCAGCGCGAGTCGCGTCGTGCTGCGAGACAGGAAACGGTGGAGCGTAATGATAGCAGGATAGCTCTCTATTACATCGCTGGTCGTCATCAATAACAACCTGTGTGTAGGGCTTCCTCATTCATAAAAAAAGAAATTTGATAAAAAAGAGATAAGTAAGAAAACAAACCTTTTAGAGGAAGCTACTGTAGACTGGTGGTTGGTTGATGATAAAAACAAAGCTGGTGTGGATCTCTGCTTCAGATCAGTCAGTGCTGGTAGCTCTCCTTGCTCATCATTCTCTCTTCATATACCAGTCGGTGCAGACCATCAAATATTATTTAGGCAACTTACTTGAAAATTGTACTTGTCTTTCCTACTTGACATTACACAATTATACGGCTTGTGGTATATCTAACATCATTTATCATTGGGGATCTTTACAAAGAAGATGTTAGTTTGACAAGTTTGACGACTCTTGGATGAAATTTTGACAACTTGGATGCACTTCAATGTGCATTTGTTTGCAAACATATTTTGATGGATCTACTCTTGGTTCTGGTCTAGAAGAAAACTTCTCAGCCTTTCACCCCCTTTTCTGCAACCTGTTTTCCAGACCTTATAACTTTTTGGAAGAGCCTTTGGCAGGTTTATAAGGATTGCCTTCTTTCTTGCTTTTGGAGCTTAGCAACTGTATACCTAGCTGGATTAATTTTGTTTTTTTCGCACCCGTTCATAAAACCATCGCTTGAATAATTCCTTTTGGAAGATAGGGTCCTGCCTTCCGCCAGTTCTCACAATAATTATTTATTTGTGAATTTAACTTTTTTGAGAGAAGAGCTATTCATAGTAAAACTTTTACCTAATTGATGGTTTGGATCGTTTCTTTTCCACATCACTGTTGGGGACTTGGTGCATGTACCAGCCAAAACTGAACTTGATTTGTTTGGTGTTAATGCACTTGTAGCACTTTTGGTGGATTGCGTGTGGAATTCCCCACACATCCAGCTCTCTGCGTTGATGTATTATTCTCAGACACAGATGTCGTATCCATTCGTACAGCGCACGCCCAGGATGTACCCTACACAAGGCTACTATCATGGTAGGTTAACCCAAAGTGCTTCAAGTTAGCACAGGACCACTAAAGATTAGATTTGGACCTCCAGATTGAATTGATGCTTAATTGCACTGGCACAAATGGGAAACCAAATGTAACATATTAAATTGAAAGTTTGTCTTTGTTTTTGGCCAGTAGATTCAGGTTTTGGGCCACAAGAATTTGAATCTTGATTTTGCTTGCCTGACAGGGCCACAAGGCAAACAAAACTAATTAGGGTTATTAGGGTTTGACACTCTCACCTTTAATTTCCTTTCTCTTTATTCTATTTGAATATCTTCATTAGATTTTAGGTGTCTGATTCCCTCCAGATAACAAATTAATTTGTACTTTGATGCAACTCACTCCTTTTTTTTTTTATTCCCATAAGAATTTTGCTGCTTCTATTTCACAAGGGTTGTCAAAGTGTCAATGTGTCTCGGACCTCTTTAAGCGATGGCATGTACCATGTGGTTGGAGTCCTTCTGACTCGAGAAATAAACTGGATTTGTTCCTTTGCTGCAACCTCTTTTATTTGCTGCTCCTCTTTCATAATGTTCATCCATTTGTTCTCCATATCATACAGTCCTAGTTTTAACCTCTCAGATCTCTTACAGTTTCCCACAGATCAGCAAAAAGTTCCAGTCTCGATGCAAGAATGTTCCTTCAGTGATGGCATGAACCATGGCTCTGAATCGCTCTTAGTCAGAAAACAAAATAAAGTTGAACTGTGTCTGCAACTAACTATTTGTCTTATTTTGTTGCTTCTTTATTATACAGGGTTCTCCGTGGACCAGCCACAAGCTGTCCCAGTCTCCACCTCCCAGACCTCGTTCAGCGATGGCATGTACCAGGTCTCAGAGTCCCTGCAGACCCTGAGTGAGTTCAGTGCAGAGGAGATCCTGTCCATCAAACAGGAGGATGCTGGAAGCAGTTCAGACTACTACAGCCTAGAGTCATCCCCCAGCAATGCCAACCACAACCACCCGCACCATCCACAGCAGACACACTACCTAGAGCACCCGGGGGCGCCACACACCCCCCAGGACTGCAGCTACAACCCTCTCATGTACGAGCCCCCTATGTCATACTACGGCAATGGTGGACACAGTGCGTATAAAGGTAAGAGTGATTTGCAATGCTCGTTATATGTATGGTCACCACAGACCGCCCTCCCTCTCCTTCCTTAGTTACCCCCCCCCCCCCCCCCCCCAATAGCACCAACCACCCACACCACCCTCGGCAGACCCACTACCTAGAGCACCCGAGGGCGCCACACACCCCCATAGGATTGCTCATACAACCTCCTCATGTATGAACCACCTATGTCATACTATAGCAATGGCGGACACAGTGCGTATAAAGGTGAGAGCATTTGATAAACCCTCCCCTCCCCTAACTAGGGGTGTGGTTCATATCTTAGGACTGATAATATAACCACCCCTTGTGTATGAGTCTCCTATGTCATACTATAGCAATTGCAGATATAGCCCGTTCAAAGCTGATGGTGTTAATGAGACTCGTTTGTCTCTAATTTCATGCTGTATGTAGTAACCCCTTTTTAATGGTACCCATCTTTTGGAACCCCCAACCCAAGGGGAGCTTCACGCATGCGAGGGGTAATGCCTTCACCCCGTGACTGCTTCAACTAAACACTTACAATGTTCATACAAACCTCCCTATGTCATTCAAATATAATCCTTTTTAAGCTGACAGATGTTATATTGCATGTTTATAACTATACCAAGACCTTAGACAATGCTAGCATTTAACTTGTTTGCCTTGTTGCCCAGTCAGGCAAGTCAAAGCAAGACAAGTCGCCCAAAACCTGAATCTGGAGGTTCCAAACAAAGTAAGAAAGTATCTTCTATTTGGTTGCCCATTGGGCGCATTGGAATCTAGCATCGGTGCAATTTGGTGGCCCAAAGCCAATATTTAGTAGCCCCCGGCCAATCACTGCTTGGAGTACATATTTTGTGAGTCGTCCTGAATGAACCGCGAGTTAAGACTCGTAAAGCCAAGCGGTTGTTGTGAATCCTGCGAGGCGTGTTAAGTCCTCGCTTGGCTATATATAGCCATTCACCAGGAGCGCTTGATTCGTTAATTGACGAGTTCCTCTCTCGTGGGTCCTCACAGGAAAGCGCTCTAGATGAAATGATTCCGAAAAGTGCCGGGGAAAGAATAACGTTGCAAACTACACGTACAGTTACTGCACACATGCTATGCACTAGGTAGTAGCTGACTGTATGTTACACATCATATTTCATACTGTACATTCTACATACAGAACTTGCCGCCTAGGTAATAACCCATAACGTGTAGTCTTCATAACCTGCCATAAAGCTGTTAAAGAAATCTACTAGTTAGCGAAACATGAGTAAACACAAAGTCAAGTCAATTATTTATTTGGGTTTGGCAATGCTCATATTAAAGGGACTAAGTAACATTGTCCAAATCCTCAACATCATTTGAATTCTCGCTGTTCCCTCATACCTTGTTGTATTCGTATTAACAATAAAATCATGGGACAGGTTTCGGTTTTTCAAATTTCCCTTTCGTTACAAAGATATGTACGATTGAAGTGTTCAGATAATAAAATATCTGTTGGATTTTTGAAACCCTGTACAAAGTGAGTGCAGTGAGTTAGTGAATATCATTTTACATTTTTGCTCATTACTCGGCCATGCAACGTCCATTTGCCTTGAAATTTTCACACAATACCCTGTGGACATATGAGATACATGTAACCACAATTGCATCAACCCTTCATCACTTTTTGCACATGTCAACAAAGTTACTAGATCCCTTTAAGCACTGGACAGCTGGCCCGAGGCCACTACAAGTTGGATCTTACGGGCCACCAAATTTTAATGATGCTAAATTCCACTGGCCCGAACTGGCAACAATTGCTTATGTTTGAGGCAACTAAATTCAGGTTTGGGGCCACAAGAATTTGAAAAATCTTGCTTTCACTTGCCAGACTGGGCCACAAGGCAGATATGTTCGTTTCTATAGCATTGGGTTTGGGGAAAGTTTAACATATAAACAACAGCAAAGTTGTATAATCGAGTGTAAGGGATGAATGGGGCAACCCATTCACAATTTGTGCGTACCATACTGTGTTTTGGGGATTTTCATTCATTTTATTGTATTATAATAATTATTTTGAGGGGGGGGGGGGGGGGGGGGGCAGGCGTTGGAGGCGCCATTGCATTGGTACCTAGTAAACTACTCTTTGTAGGACATGGTACATATCATTCTAGGTTTATTTATGTATACAATGATAGAGCATTAACCTTTCACAAGCTCAGCAAAATTTAACCACATTTTTAAACAACATCTAAATTTGTATCATCTCTAGCAAAATGTACAAGTGTGTGTATGCGTGTGCGTGTGTGTGTGTGTGTGTGTGTTGATAGTGCTTGAGTGGCAAGATTCAAGTAAAGTCAAGTTTGTCGCCGTGACAGCGATCCATTGAGCGATTCATTGAGCAGCAAGCTTCCTCCATATATGGAATAGCTTCCTCCATATATGGAAGTGCAGGGGGAAGTGACGCGCGAGGCGTGTTCTGCGCTGACTTCCTGTTATGCCGGTTGCGCTCTCTTCCTTCGTTCCTTGTCCTTCGTTAAGTCTTGCCCTTTACCTTATTTACGCGACTTTAACTTTGTTGACATGTGCAAAGAAGTGATGAATGGTCGATTCTGATATGTCCACTGGGTATTGTGTTGAAAGTTCATGTTAAATGAATGTTATATGGTTGAGTAATGAGCGGTTCCTTGTCCTTCATTATTTCTTGCCCTTGACATGAAACCCCTGCTGTATAACCACTAGTTTACCCATCATGTAAATGTTTAGTGCACTATTTTTGTTTTTGTTTTCAGGCCTTTGATGACTTCATGTTATTTATGACGCTGCCTCTCTTCCTACATTTATTGTAGTTTGTTATTTTTAGCTCTTCATTACGTCTTCCCCTTTACCTTGTTTATGTGACTTCAGCCCCTGCTGTATACTGTGTAGCTGGGGAATTGTTTTCCCCTTTCATGCCCTTCACTTTTTTTCAGTTCATTTTTTCAACGCACAAAATTTGCAGCAGCCCACTGGCCCAGGTCCACTAAAAGTTAGCTTCAGGCCATCAGATTTCATTGACACTAAGTTTCACTGTCCTGAATGGGCAACACAACGTAACAGAATTGCTAATGTGTTTTCTTTGTTTGGTGCCTCAAAATTCAGGTTTTAGGGCCATGAGAATTTGGAAGATCTTATGTACTTGCCCAACAGTGCCACAAAGCAAGTTGATTTCTAGCATTGTTTCAGTGAAGTACTTCACACTTGTTTTCTCTTGTTTATTATTAATTTGTGACGCAATGAGAACATTTTGATGTGGCTGAAAGCTAAAACAAATATATATTTCTAGTTATGGGTATTAAATCATGCTTTTTAAATCTCGAGTTTGTAGGAACTAGAGTTGCCTGATGTTTGTGCGATTACCTGACCTTACACTCCCACACATACAAACCCCTTTCTGACGCAAGAAACATTAATCTTGGGATTATAAGTTGATATCATGGTCTCCCTCTCTCATGCTCTATTCCTCTTGCTTTCTGTTTTCTGAATTTCATTGTTTTGCTTGATTTTCTCTTTCCTTAAAATCAGTCATTGATCATTATTTTATCATTTCTCAATCTATCTGTATCTTTTCTTTAAAACTTGCATGCGTTTCTTTTACTCAAGCTGTTTCTTAATTGTATTATCACCTATCTTGCTTTCTGTCTCTCCCTCTCTCCCTCCTACTCTCCCATTTACTCTCCATCTCTCTGCCATGTCATCCAAGGCCCAACCCCTCATTAGCATCCCTGTATAATGTGTGATTGATCATTGTGCCTATTACATAATACGTACGTTATGCCCTACTTGTGGTTCGCCATTCAAAGACACGGCCACCTGTGCATTGGTTAACACATGACTTGCAGTTTGCATTCCCAGATGTTTATGACAACATTTAAATAATGAATCTTCCATGTAAATATATCAGATGCTACAGACGAGGGTAGAAATTAACCCTTTTCCATGGGGCTTTATCAGGTAAGGCAAGTCAAGAATGGTCAAGTTTGTTGGCCTGAAAGTAGGATCCGGATGGTCCAGTTCATGTGCAAAACATTATGTTACTTAAACTAGAAGCCTAAGTGTACAAGTATGCTTTTGGAACAAAAATTATCGTGGTCAAAATATGATTTAGAAGAAAAAAATGTGGCCATGGGGCAGTTTTTGGATCCTGTTCAAGAACTTGATTGAACTGAAACAGATCAGGGTCAGCTTGTTTTCCAGAAATATCAAATCATTAGACGTTCAAGCTGAAATTTGTTAGTGAAATGTGTTTTGACATATTGTACACTTGCTTTTTCTGTAATAATTTCTTGTCCTTTTCTGGTGGCCCGAAAGAAAAATTTACTGGCCCGAATATTGTTTTTAATGAGTCAACATTTTATTATTAAAAATATCACTCTTTCCTGATCAAACCTGTGATTATAGATGAAGCATGGTATGGAAGAAAACAAGATCTTCAAATTTTGTCATTTGGTAGGGTTGAAAATCTGCTTGCCCGATTGGGCCACTAAAATATGACTTTTATACATTTTTGCTGGCCCGAAGTGTTATCTCAATGGCCCCGGGCCAGTGCGAGTGTCGAGCCCTGCATATTGCCATGACAGGTTCCTCCATTAGTACAAGGAATGTAACATCCTCACTTTAGATCATTGTGTGTAAAAAGCTAGTCACACATTTTACTTACTGAACACAAGATCCTTGACATTTCTTGTCACTAAATGCATGATATTCAACAAACAAGTTCTATGACAAATAGGTAAATTAGGCAGGAGGTTTAATTAATTACCAATGTTATCTACGTTGATGCTATGCTATGGTCAAGTGGCTTCATTAGTGTGTTTAATGAATATCCCTTTTCTTGACTTACGCAAATGGTCTAAATAAAAAAACAAGTAAGGCAGCTCAAGTCCGCCTGTACTCTTACTGTGGGAGTAATGCCTGCTAATTGGCAACAAACCTTGCAAACAAGCCTTGCCCTAACCCTAGCCATTGAAGAGAAATGGTTTCGGAAGAATTTCTTATGAGTTTGCATATTATTGATCGTTTTTCTCATTTACTACTTCTTAATGAGACAGTAAGTATTCACCACACCTTGACAATGTCATCGCATGGTTACAGAGTATAATGTACAGGCAGTGTACAATATGGTAAACAAGATATTATTACACTGCTACTATCATCATTGCCCTAATCAAACGACGCGTGAAACCATACAAAATTGCTGAAGTGTTGTGATCTCTTACTAAAAATAGGCCCGGAAAGGCATCAGTCTCATGAGAGAGGGCGCCAAATTTAATATTCAATATTGTAAATTTGGTGGTCATTTTATCCACATAAATGTTTGCTATATAAGCTTAACAAGTCTAGAATTCATAACTATTTCATAACAGTCGAGCAATCTGCCTTTCAGCCAAGTCATATCCCTAATATCGCACACTGATATTTGATATTGTTTACAAAGTAGTGGTGTAACTGAACATTGTTTACAAATTGGCACATTTTGTTCTATGCCTAGTCAACAATCTGGGCTTCATACTGCCACAAGCAGTGAACTATGTACAGCAGGACAGTCAACTGTAGTGATCTGTGCCTTTAAGCCAACAGGAAATACAGGGCGGATTTAGGAAACTGGCACAGCCCCAAAAATAGTTACATGTACTGCCTTGCGGGACTGATCTGCAACAGACATCAGAGACTGGTCTTCGGTTCTACTAGCGGCAGAGGATATGGTCGCCTTGCCTCAAGCCCGACCCCTCTCCCCCCCCCCCCCCCTCAAATCCCCACCCTATTCCTTGTTGACATTTTTAGCATCACTGCCCCCCCTTTCTTCTACCCTTCCTTTATAATTTGTCCACCCTTTTGACATTTTCTAATTATAAAGTGGACATATGTCAGTTCATATAGCGAAAAAAACAACTTTTATATATTTACTTGTATATTTAATTTAAATCAAACTCTTGTACTCCAAATAAATGAAACATGTTTTCATCAAGTTCTCAAGTAGTCCAGCTTGAAGAACTTTTTCTTTTCTTCAAATATGCATGTACTATTTGTCTCATTTCCCCCCAACATTTACATTGACCTGTCATATTTACCAACGCTTATTTTGTTCTTTAATAAGAAAACAAAATTCTTTACTTATTCATTTTGTTTTATTTTATACTCCCACAGATCATGCTAACCCCTCTCCCTGCTTTGTTTTTGTTTTTGTTTTGTTTCTCATGTAGGCAACCAGTTTACAACCTTTGATCACTATGACAACCACTCCGGCCCCGCCCCCTACCACCAAGTCCCGCCCTCACTCTCCGACAGTTGCACAAGCTCAGATTTGAGTAGCATAGGAGGGGCGTCGAGATCAGACTCTCCCCTGGCTGGTGAAGTGGCTCCCAACCCGGTCATACCTGCCGCTGTGTTAGCTGGCTACTCCGGTAAGAATTGTGGGTCGTACCATTTCGTTTGAGGGGTGATGGAAATAATAATTATGTACCAGATTTATAATGCGCCTATGTGACAATATGATTGATCTTGGAAGGGTCTAGTCCGGTCATTCCTTTTGGTGTGTTAGCTGGCTACTCGGGTAAGAATTATGGGTCCTATCATTTCAATTGAGTGGTAATGAGTATGGAATGATGACATAACTAGGGTCGGGATGAGAATGATAATATGCCAGATTTATTTGCACCTATAATATAATTGATCAGTGATCACCAACTCTTTACAATCAACATAAGCAAAGCAAATTCACCTCTGACAGGATTAAAAGTAAAACCTGCATTCTCCAAATTGCTAGACCAGTGATCTGCAACTAATGCTTAGTTGTCATGTTAAAGCAGCTTGTCTTTATCAGTTAATAACGAATGTAGCAACAAATTGGCAACTATCATATGAACTGTCCCGTAAGAAATACACCTTGTCTTTGTCATTAAATTGGCAACGATTCTGTAGAGATCATAGAACGTGACAAGAGATATGCACCTTGTCTTTGACATTTACTTGACTTCATGTTTGGCAGTGATTGTGGTCTGGTTGAAGGCTGGGGCATGCAACTAACTGTTCAGTCTGTCACAGACATGCTCGGTGGCTCCAATTCACAAACAAGTCTGTTAAAGGGATCTCATATAACTTTGTTTACATGTGCAAAGATTAACAAAGAGTTGATAAAATGAGTGATGTGAAACAATTTCATGGTAAATGAATGTCATGACCAGGTAATGAGAGAAAATGCAAAGTGATATTTGCACTGACTTTTGCATTGAATTTTCCAGTGGAGAATGTCAAACCCAAACATTCAATCATAAACATCTTTTTAACGAAAGATAAATAAAAAACAACGAACAAAACCTTTTCCTTGCTTATCGGGCTAGAGTTTTGTGGACTTTGACAAAGTTACTACATCCCTTTAATTGCTAGACTGGAATAGGAAGCTAAGAAGAAGTGGAAATGACGACATTTGTTTACAGTCTTTATGTTCTGCTCAGTAGTGCATTAAATGTCAAGTTTATGGCTCGGAAATGAAAGGTTAAAGTTATATAAATAATGTGTGTTCATGCAAGATATATATATATACTTTCAATGAAAGTATGTTTACTCTTGTAGAATTTTTCGAATTATGTCCTCCTTGATTGATGCTTTATTTAATCATAGAAATAAAACCAAACTTAAAGGGGACCACCAGGCAAAGAACAACACATTATTATATGTTTTGGTACCGTTTTGTGATATCAAATAGATACCCAGCATTTTGCAATGGGTTGTGTAATTCATAAACAAAGCAATTAATTTCCACCACTTACGGCCACTGCTATTTCCTGGTTCCATACGGGCCAAACATTTGAGAGTTGCAATGGGTTGTGTAATTCATAAACAAAGCAATTAATTTTCACCACTTACGGCCACTGCTATTTCCTGGTTCCATACGGGCCAAACATTTGCGAGTGCGCCAATGCTATTCACGCGTACGTTCGGAGAGAATAGAATCCTGGGCGATTCGTTCGCTCTGCACACACTTAGTACATTCAGACCCATTAACGCATGCTTTAGAATGGTGATGCGTTTTCCAATTAATTTTTTTTTTTCTGGACACATATTTTTGTGAACTTGTTGATGATGGAATACTAAAGATGATACCTTTTTCATTCAAAGGATACTATTTTTGGGTGGTGGTACCCTTTAACCCTTTGGTTCTATTGATAAGATAAGATACTAGTTTTTGCAATCACCATCTATAGAGGTTAATAACATGGTAAATAAATGGGAGTGTGCTGCAGTTTTATGCTGAGAACTAGGTCTGGAAGTAAAGACTAGTCAAATCTTGCTTGATCATCATTAGTATGGCTTGATCCGATGGGTGGGGTCTGAGAGCTAGACTAGACCAGACATCAACATGTGTGATATTAAACCGCAACTAACGCATGATCATAGGACATGGGAGGGGTCATGATAGGTGAGATTATAATACTTTGAGTATAGCTACTACATGTCATGGGTTGAGAGAGAGAAGGGCACTATGACACTTTTTGTATAAATTTCAGAGTTAATCATGTTTAAATTTTTGAAAGCCATGTTGAAACCTAATGTAGTTCTTTTTTATATTTGATGAATATTCCCCAAATTAATAATCTTGCATCGAACACAGAGAATGCTCAGAGTTCCAAGACAGTATGCAGACCTCATTTTAACCTTTTTTTTGTTTAAAGTTGACTTACCACCCTTCTCACTCTCACCTGAGCTTCGAGGCGAAGCATGAGATTAACCCTTGTATTACTGGGGGCATATATTGGCCAGATATTTCCTCAGATGTTAATCTAGTCCATGGTGTTACATTTGACACATGTTTGGTAATTCCAACTTTAGTCTGGGTTAAATTTACTGAAATTCATATAAAAAAAATAATGTGAAATAGAATATTAAGAAAAATATCAATAAACTATATTACAAATTTCAAAATATAGACCATTGCAAATAACATTGTGATGCTAGTTAACACAAGGTTTAAATGTAACCCATTATGGAGAACTGCTTTCATAGGTTTATGTGCATCTGAGAAAGAATGGTTTCTTCATATTTCCCCCCTTTGTTCTGTACTTTTCTTGTATCTGCTTTAAATACTATTTTTCTTCTCTTTTACTTAAATTTCCCCTTTTATCAGTTCTACCTTTATTGGGGGCCCGACATCTTGACATTTTTAGATCAGATCCCCTCTCGGTTTCGGTGAATTAGCAGGCAAAAATGAAACGCATGCGTCATGCTCGGAATTTTGAAATCAAATGTTTTGTATCAAACATGTGCTACATTGGCAAGCTGCCTGGATCAAGATCTGTTTTCATATATTAAACGTATCCCCTCAAATGTAAAACACATTGATACCGAGTGCTTATGTTACATCGTTGGGTGAGAGTCATAAGGGCGTAAGATCCGTTTTCATATATTAAACTTATCCCCTCAAATGTAAAACACATTGATACCGAGTGTGTATGTTTCACATCGTTGGGTGAGAGACTTTAGGGCGTTTAGTCAGTTTTTGGCTAAATTGAGTTAAATGCATACTATCTTGTAGATCAGATGCAACATTTTCAGATTCTTATTTTTTTAAATATTCATAAACGATCAAAAAAGAGCTACATTTGGTTTCTACAGGGCTCCCAAACTGTTAACATGATCAGCTCCGAAGTACAAAAAGGGACTTGGTGCCCTTCAGTTTCTCAACCGACAACTTTTTGCCAAACTGTGCCCCTTCAGTTTCTCAACCGACAACTTTTTGCCAAACTGTGCCAGTTTTAGCAGTACGATGAGCTTGCATACATTAAACACATCCCATGAAATGCAAAACATATTTTGCTTTCGGTTCAATCATTTTAAAATATCTCTTTGGTGTATCATGTAAAAGTACAGCGAAGGTGATTTGTAGGTTACAGCCCCCTTTGTTTAGTATTCAAACAATGACACGTGATAACCCATATTATAGATTCAAGCTACTGAATTCATCATCGGCCCCAGCCTGAGCGTCTTGGGGACTAGTTTTGAATGGGGTAAAAACATCTGAAATAGTGAAATACAATACATGTACTTGGAAATTAATTATACATTCATAATTATACATACAATTAATTAGTACGTTCCTGTAAAAAATATTAAGTATATTTTCTTGAATACAATTTATTATACATTCTTTAATTTCTTTCTGTTTCATAAAATTAATAATTTGGTCTTGGTCTTACAACTAGGAGTGTATTCTAAGAACACTGTACCCCTACATAAAGCTTGCGACTAGCTAGCGGCACGGTGATCTCTGATGATATTGTGAGCGTGCGGCATATTTTAAGCGTGCAGATAAATGTTCGCAAGCTCGATTCGGGTAGAGATCGCTTATTAAGCTGGCCGCTAGCTAGTCGCTAGCTAGTCGCTGGCTTGCAACACACTTATATTTCTGTAGGTGTAGTTTTCCTGTATGAACATGTGTTGCTTGCTTGCACACAGATTCTCCCAAAATAGACCATTATTTAGGAACTATTAGTGTTTTGTGTTACTACCTGTTTGCACTTCCCCTGCCTGCTTCCCTCTGCCTGTTTCCCCTGTTAATCCTGAGCTCCAATCAGTCAGGTTTAGTCATATCTTCTGCCCTTGACTTTGGGAAGAAGGTTAAGAGAAAAAACGAAAAACAAGGAAGTACAAGAGATTGAAATAAAAAAGTTAAAATAAAGAGAAAGAATCCTAGGGGAGCGTTAACCTGTTCAGTACTGGTTCACGCTTTCAAATAATGACTTGTGCTGGCCATATCAAAGTGATAATATACAATTAATCTACCTAATAAATGTGGGTCTTGTAATACTGGATAAAGGTCTCATTACATTTATGTTTGATACAGGATTATGTTTTTCTAGCAGAATTTATTAGTGATAGATATCATTACATAATAAAAGTACCTTTATATGTATGCATTGATTAATTACATTTTACAGATAATATCTTGTGTTGTATATTAATAAAAGCAAAGAGCTTATTGCCTTATTGGTTTTGGATATAAATTCTTTAAATCATAATAGGAAGCTTAAGTAAGACCATTAAACTATATCTAGTCATGATCCAAAGGCTGAAGAAGAACTCACAATAGGAAGACTAAAACTATATCTAGTCGTGACCAAAGAGTGAGTAAGCAGTTGTTTAACCGATGATGACCTTGCGGCGGTTAGAGGTGTAAGACATGTGATAAACAACTGGCAGGGAACAATCAAAACTAAATCACACTGGCTTGAACTCTTAGCGTCATTGTTGAGGCGATGCGGTTTATTAAAGTCCCTCAACCCCCCTCTACCCCTTCTCTACCGTCCTGCCCCCCCCCCTCTACTCCACCTTTGACTCTACCCCTTCCTTACTTCTCTCATCATTACCCATCATTCTGTACCAGCTTGAACTCCTCTGGTCATAGTTGTTCCTCACCCCCTCCTACTCTGATACCCCATTATACCCTCCTGCCAATGTATAATAGTTGTTCCTCACCCCCTCCTACTCTGATACCCCATCATACCCTCCTGCCAATGTATAATAACAATGTTTTTCCTCTGACTTAAATAAGGCTTTGCCTGTCGATTCCAAACACTTCTATCTGAATGTTTATACATTGTCATTGTATTTCATTGTCTTTATTCATTTTTTTAAAGTGAAGTGTTGAATAAAATGTTAATTTGAAATAAATGTTTGACAAATATTCAACCATCTTGTTCACCCCCCTGCAGGAAGTGGACCGATCCAGCTATGGCAGTTCCTCCTGGAGCTTCTGACCGACAAGACATGCCAGCACATCATCAGCTGGACCGGGGACGGGTGGGAGTTCAAGCTCTCAGACCCTGATGAGGTTGCTAGGCGATGGGGGAAGCGTAAGAACAAGCCCAAGATGAACTACGAGAAGCTAAGCCGGGGTCTGCGGTATTACTACGACAAGAACATCATCCACAAGACTGCCGGCAAGCGCTACGTCTACCGCTTCGTGTGCGACCTGCAAAGCCTTCTGGGATACACGCCGGAGGAGCTCCATGAGATGGTCGGGGTCAGTCCGGCGAGGGACGACGATTGACCATTAAAACCCAAATGAGACGCAACAAACACTTTCTTCTTTAAAGTTGGACAATATCGCAATGATGGTCTTTACCTATGTTTGAGTGAATCGCCAAGAAACGCAAAAACACTTTCTTTAAAGACGGACATTGTCCCAAGGATTGGCTGTATCAATGTTTGATGCAGACAAGACAGTGGAATTGCGCTCATTTGCTGCACTAGAATGGTATGCAAGTCATGTGACTGATGTTGAAGTCTATTCTAGTGACATTGCAGGCAGAGAACACTTATAAGTGCAGGATTCGTGTACAAGTATAGAGAATGTGATATGAGAGGAAACCATTTGGGAAGTGCCATCCTGAATGACGGAGGCTGACATTTTTGTATTTCAAAACAAGATTTGTATAATATTCTACTTTTGCACTTTGCAATTCATGTATTACCTGTGTCTTCTGAAAGACCCATTTATTATGAATGCGCCTTACACCTGTGTCTTCTGAAAGACCCATTTATTATTAATGTATTTTACATACTGTAAAAAATAATTCAAATTGTCCAAATTAAAGTGTACTTATGAAGTTACAAATCAAATGATGAAATTCAGAAAATCTGTACTTAATGTGAAAGAGGTTCTAGTTTGTATTTTCTATTGCATGCTTTTTAATTTAGAAAAACAAAATGTCATCGGGTATGACAATGAGAACCAAATAGTCTGATAAAATTGAAACAAAAATGTACTATTGAAAACTGATAGTCCTAAGCAGTGTCTTACTGCACTGTTTGATAGAAGGCATGCGACTTTAAATGTCTAACGTTTTGTCATTTGATTACGAGTAGAAAAGAAGTGCAAATTGCTGCAAATCTATAGGTGTTATGTTACATTTTGGTGACAATTTGTTCCCTATTTGCAGTCTTACCAATATTCTAACAACTGTGCTGAAGCTGAACTAAACAATGTTTAGCTAGCCCAGGCTCTTTATAAATGTCTTTTAGATTAAAAAACATTCCATGGCAGATTCCTATAAGTATGCTTGCATAGTTTTTGTGATATATAAACCTTTATATTGTAAATATAGGCTGAATGTCCAATACTTTTTATAATGCATTTACATTCAAAATTCTCCATCAATGAAACATTCAATTATACTATCTACAAGGTGCTTTATATCTTATTTATTGTTCCTCGTGCATTTTATAATCACTGCACTTTGTTGTAACTTAAATGCAAAAGAGGAACTTTGGGATTGTGCAAGCGTTTTTCCATTATTTACTGACTTATCCTTTGCAATTCTACCCCTAAAATGATAGTAGTTGTCATATTATGACTGTAGTATCACATGACATAACACGCTAGTTTTATTCAATGTTTTATGTGTTAGATTAGATGTCATATTGACACTGTCCTAAAGTTTGTCACTCAGCAAGTATCTTTGGATTTGGATATGTGTTCCTTGTGAAATGCTTCGTCGTTATTTTACCCTACAGGACTTACATGTATTATGCAAGGCTTCAAACAGTCCACTAGAAAATTATTGTTGTCACGCTTTTTTACAAACAGTCCTGTTTAGTTTGACCCTATAGGTCCTCCATTAGCCCCTTCAGTACCAATGTGTATAGAAGCCATAGAGATAATACAGACAGTCCTGTTTAGTTTGACCCTATAGGCCCTCCATAGCCCCTTCAGTACCACTTTGTATAGAAGCATTATATGGCTTATGTACAGAGGGGGTTCTATAGGATCTGTTTTTTATAAATGATGTATACATGTACATTGTGTTTATAGCTTGTGTTGTATACATTGTGTTTATAGCTTGTGTTGTACACTACGCATCACTGAACTTGCCCGACCATGCAGCAAAGATTGTGTCTTCATATTGATGTGCCTTGATTGATGATTGTAAAATAGACAAACAAAAAAAAGAGAGAAAATGCCTTTTTATGAAAGAAATTGTACTTCAGAACTTTGCCATTCGGTCATATTTTCATTGTAGAATGTGTGGATTTGTAATTAGCTAAAATCCACACTTTTTAATTGTGTATTTTGTACTGAATAGTTGTGTAGAAAAAGAAACTTATCAGAACCAGGAGCTTTTTAACCATTTTTAAAATGTGCATTAGAGCGAGACACATCAAGATGCTTGCATGCCTTTGTATACCATCATTGAGTGCAAGAAGGAACTTAATTCATTACTGACGACAAACCGGATGTGCCCTCTATAAACTCTATGGGAGTAGTTGTATCTCCGACGCAATGAGTTATTTATATTTCATGGTTTTTAAATCCCTCTTGCACTCAACTGATGATACATACTGTTGTATACACATGTCACATATCCAGAAGCATAAGGTCGCAAGTGTACCGATGTGTTGCGTTCACTGTATTAATGATAGCTACGCATCAAAAGAGTTAGAGATAGAGACGGAAAGAGAGAGTGAGTGAGAGAGGGGGAGAGAGAGCAGTAGAGTGAATGCTAATAAGTAATAACAGATTTCACCATGACGTAACTAGATACAACATTATGCATTGTGCAATTTTATTTTCTTGTATATGAAACAAAAAAAAACCTTTTAAAAATATTAAAATTGTGTAGGAGATTGTGAGAATTGAACCGAAGGGTGCTACCTTTGTTCAACCGCCATTGCCTTGTGGGGTTAGTGACTGGGTGGGTTAGTGCCCTGGGTTTGATGGTAGGTGAAGGGGATTAGATAATCTGGGATTAGACAATCTGGGATTAGACAATGTATACAGATTCTAGATACAAGGGAGTAGTGCTCAGTTACTATCAAGGTTTATATACTATTCCAATGTTGTAAATATAAATTACATGACATGTTGTGCATTTTCAGCTGTGCATTTTTTGTACAGAAAAGCAAAAAAAGATTGAGCCAAACCACTATCCCTGTACAGTAGGCTCATGGCATCCATGGATATGTGTATTTTGAATATGAGGATGTATTATTTTTTATTCTTTTTCTTCCCGTGTATGTTTTAAAATCCTGATTTTGAGAGGTAAATATTTGTTTTGTTTTATAGTGTAACGTGCTGGCACAGAATACACACTTGACTTCTAGCATATATTTTTTGACCATACAGAAATTGGAGATATGATTTTGCGTATTTTGAGAATATGGTTGTTTCAAAATCTTTTGTTTTATGTACATATCTGTTCTGATATTATTATCTTTGCAATGTTTCTGTTCTCCGTTGTTACCACATTTGTTTTGTTTTCAATCGAGCAGTCCTTGAATAGGCCAATTAACTAAAAGGATACTATAATAAATTAGTGTATTGTAAAACATGTTCGGATATCAGGAAAAAAGATTTGTAATGTTTTGTTTATTTTAACATTCATTCATAATGGCTTTATTTTACTATTTAAAACTGCGTAATATGTAAGAACCGTTTCCATTTTAAACTTCCACTTTCAAATATAAAATGGAAGAAGTAATTATGTAATTTGCAAATACAATGTCATCATATTTCTTTTTTGAATGTGAATGATTTGAAGATTTGAAGAAATGATAATGAATAGAATTATGAGCATTAGTTCATGTGCACTTAATGTTTCCATTTTGCGCCAACCATCCCCAAGTGTTCTGTTTTGCCCTATGCATTATTTTTATGTTGATCAGTTATGTTGCTGTATGCCTTTAGGCATGCCATTGTTTTACCACCTCGTGTTGTTGGCTGACTTTCTTTCTAACTTACACACACGTCATGTTCTGAAAATAAACTGTGAAAATGTCTACAAAATGACTGAATGCAAACCTACGGTTTAACTTGGAATCTTTCTTTAGACAATCGCTGTTGGTGCTTCTGGCTATGTGCGTGTGTGCGTGTGTGTGTGTGTAGATGTGTGCATGTGTGCATTCGTGTGTGCATGTGTGCTTGTGTGTTTATTTGCTTATAATGTTTATGGATAAGTATGTGTATGTGTGTTTGTTTTTTTGTGTGTTTATTTGCTTATAATGCATATGTGTGCATAAGTATAATTATGTGAATGTGTGTTTGTGTAAGTGTCTGTGCAGAGATGTAGCATTGTAGTCATAGTTCATACTATAATAAACCATAGATTTAAAGGGGACCACCAGGCAAAGAACAATACAGTATATGTTTTGGTACCGTTTTGTGATATCAAATAGATACCCAACATTTTGCAAAGGGTTGTGTAATTCATAAACAAAGCAATTAATTTCCACCACTTACGGAACCACTGCTATTTCCTGGTTCCATACGGGCCAACCATTTGCGAGTGCGCCAATGCTATTCACGTGTACGTTTGTAGACAATACCGTAAAACTTTGCCTATAGGCGCTACTATCTCACAGTATTAGCAGGTATTAATCAACAGCCCCAGCCGCGTCCACAAGGATCTAGTATAATGAATATGTATCTAGCCCTTTGTCAACGATCTTCGAGCAGGTCTTAATGAATATTCATGATAGCATAATCATGTATAGTTGAGACAACCCTATTGAACCAGTACCGCCTATATAGGCGAAGTTTTACGGTAGATTCCCGGGCGATTCGTTCGCTCTGCATACATCGCAATTCACCGCACACATCGCAGTCTTCGAAATTCAGACCGCATGAACGCATGCTTTAGAATGGTGATGCGTTTCCAATTTTTTTTTCTTCTTTTTTCTGGAAACATATTTTTGTGAACTTGATGATGGAATGGAATACTAAAGATGTTACCTTTCTTTAATAAGAATATTATTTGTGGGTGGTGGTACCCTTTAAGTCACAAAGGGATTGTGGTTTCATGTGTTATGTGTCTTGTTGGGGATGATGACGTATCATTACGCACGATTGGTAACTTATGTGACATTACCATGGTTACAGGTTGGTTGTAGCATAGAGTAACTGTAGGGGTTTCACCTGTCCCAAGTTGTTACAAACAATGGTTTACAAGCATAGGCGTACCGGGGGGGGGGGGGGGGGGGGTGGGTGGGGGGGGGGGGGGGGGAGGGGTGTTCAAACACTGGTCGGGCCCCTTGAGCGAAAAGGTGACTGTTTTAGATGTTCAAACACCGAACGACCACCCCGCCCCCCAGTCTTCGAAACGGATCTACGCCCCTGAATGAAGCTAAAACATCCCCTTGAAAAAATCTTGGGTATACGACTATGTTCACAAGTATGGACTGGCACAAGTATGGACTGACATATATTGTACCCGAAAGCCTTGCCGTAAGAGACTCGTATTGGTATTTTGGTAGAATGCAATGAAACGGGGCTGTTCCGTGGTAATTTCGTGGCTATTCCGTGGCAATGCGGGGCGATACGTGACAATACGGGCAGTTACTGTACCGGGTTCTATTATCACTTGTGGCAATGCTGACAGCAGCTCGTGGTAGAACTGAAATTTTCCCCGAATATGACATGCTTTTCCCCCAATGTTGGATGCTTTTTGCCAGAAATTGCCGCTTTGAAAACTCCAGGGGACTGCAGCCCCCACCTGCCCACCTGCCCCCCCCCCCCCCCCCCCCTCCTCCTATACGCCTATGTCTAAATGTCCTGGCCATATCGTGGTACAATTTTGAACATTTTGAAACGTTTGCTCTGCTTCGATTGATCCCCCATTCATCTTCAATTGATATAAACTTGGTCAGAATCAAGAGTATGTTTACATTTCATTCAACACTTGCATTTCAGAAGAAACCAGCATATATAATTGTATTACAGTATTTTGACTTGAATCGACGATGGCACTTTTACAACAATTATCTGAAGTAACACTAAATGAGCTGATCTCCCAGAATGGGCTAGTTTTACCTGAAATGTAATGGTTTTACAACTACATGTACAAGGTGATGAATTATGAAATAAAGAATTATGCTAATACTACTGCAGGTTGTGATTAATTCATTTATGATTATTTTGATGAGAAATTAGTCAGAAGGAAATGAATATTTCACACACCATTGAAATCGGACATTGCATCTGTGAAATTCATAATAATGCTTGTTTATGTGTCATGGGCCCCGTTGTAGAAACGGATACAATCGATTGTAAGTCAGAACATTTGCGCGTTTCAACCAATCAGATTTGCGCATTCAGAACATTATAATCTGACATACAATTGATTGTAACTTATAATCGATTGTATCTCCATGATTGTGTTGCTGCATTGTTTTGCCATTACAAATAACTATGTAGTATTGTTGAAATTGTATTACATGTAATATGTCTATCTATTTTTCACTAAATCTTAAAATTGGTACGAAAAATAGATCAATTGAAATAACTAAAATATTGAAAACCATATAGTGACACAATGATAACATGGTATGGGGGGGGGGGGGGGGGGGGGGGGGTATGGGGTGTAATATCATGATTCATGAATCATTGTAAGGAACAATATTGATGTCATAACGATGACGTAATGTCCATATGGAGAGCCCTGCGTCATATGTGCAACATAATGAGCACGGAACAATGACGCATCGATTAGTTTCATTTCATATTAGTTTCCACAACTTGGATAAAACCATACAAACAGAAAAGGATAAATAGTAGAGAACGCTTGATATGAATTAAACAAAACATATTAAATATAACAATACAGACAATCAAATGAATACATGTGGAGGGATGAGGAACAAAGATCATGCATCTATCTAAAGCCCGGCGCAGACAGAGCCGACTCGACCCGATCCGACTGGTTTTCAGCCTGCTTAACTCAGTATGCGCTGCCTCAGGACTCCGGTCTTTCCAGTCAAGTTCCAGTCGGAGGTCATTCAAGGCCGATTCAACATGTTGGATTGGCTCCGACTGAGCGAAACTGACTCTAGCCTGACTAAAAACCAATCGGATCGGGTCGAGTCGGCTCTGTCTGCGCCGGGCATTAGTCTTCCCCTTGTAGACAGCTAGAATAAGGTACAACATAACAAGCGGTTATTAGCATGGCAAAGGATTGTTGTAAAGATCCCCCCAAACAAACAACAACAAAAAACAAAAACAAAAAAGGATAATAATAATAACAACATCAACAGCAACTATTGGGACTCCTTATAAACGCACTAAGAACAGAAGTGTTTATACAAATGAGCGTCTATTTCGAACAAAATTGCTTGATTCGATAACTTCCTAATGCTGATCCGTTGTCAGGTCAAGGGGTGTTGCAGAAAGAGTAATGGTCTATTGTAAAGTTGCAAATATAAATTGCAAGTCAGAAAAATGCACTTTTGAACCAATCAGATTAGCTCATTCAGTCACATATTCTGGCTTGAACCAATCAGATTAGCTCATTCAGTCACATATTCTGGCTTGCCACCAATCAGATTAGCTCATTCAGTCACATATTCAGGCTTGCCACCAATCAGATTAGCTCATTCAGTCACATAGTCTGGCTTGCCACCAATCAGATCAGCTCACACAGTAACATAGTCTGGCTTGCCACCAATCAGATTAGCTCATTCAGTCACATATTCTGGCTTGCCACCAATCAGATTAGCTCATTCAGTCACATGTTCTGGCTTGCCACCAATCAGATCAGCTCATTCAGTCACATAGTCTGGCTTGCCACCAATCAGATTAGCTCATTCAGTCACATGTTCTGGCTTGCCACCAATCAGATCAGCTCATTCAGTCACATAGTCTGGCTTGCCACCAATCAGATCAGCTCATACAGTCACATAGTCTGGCTTGAACCAATCAGATCAGCTCATTCAGTCACATAGTCTGGCTTGCCACCAATCAGATCAGCTCATACAGTCACATAGTCTGGCTTGAACCAATCAGATTAGCTCATTCAGTCACATATTCAGGCTTGCCACCAATCAGATTAGCTCATTCAGTCACATAGTCTGGCTTGCCACCAATCAGATTATCTCATTCAGTCACATCGTCTGGCTTGCCACCAATCAGATTAGCTCATTCAGTCACATAGTCTGGCTTGCCACCAATCAGATCAGCTCATACAGTCACATATTCTGGCTTGAACCAATCAGATCAGCTCATTCAGTCACATAGTCTGGCTTGCCACCAATCAGATTAGCTCATTCAGTCACATAGTCTGGCTTGCTACCAATCAGATCAGCTCATTCAGTCACATATTCTGGCTTGAACCAATCAGATTAGCTCATTCAGTCACATATTATGGCTTGCCACCAATCAGATAAGCTCATTCAGTCACATATTCTGGCTTGCCACCAATCAGATTAGCTCATTCAGTCACATATTCTGGCTTGCCACCAATCAGATTAGCTCATTCAGTAACTTATTCTGGCTTGCTATCCAATCAGATTAGCTCATTCAGTCACATATTCTGGCTTGCTACCAATCAGATTAGCTCATTCAGTCACATATTCTGGCTTGCTACCAATCAGATTAGCTCATTCAGTCACATATTCTGGCTTGAACCAATCAGATTAGCTCATTCAGTCACATATTCTGGCTTGCCACCAATCAGATCAGCTCATTCAGTCACATATTCAGGCTTGAACCAATCAGATTAGCTCATTCAGTCACATATTCTGGCTTGCTATCAATTGCAACTTTACAGTCGATTGTAACTCTTTCTGCAACGGGGCCCAGAAGTGAAAATCCCCCACATAATCATAATTGCATATTTTGGCGCAATATTGCTAACTCACCCCCCCCCCCCCCCCCCCCCCCCCCACCCCCGCTCCTCTCTTAGGGGCGTATTGCATAATATTTTCATAGAAATATATAAGATACAAAGGTTCAATAATAGTGTGCCCCCCATTAAGTATAAAGTGAGACATTTGAGCCAAGACAGGATAATAACAGTCTAGGATCACTGTTGATAACAATGTTACCTTGGCTGATGAGTTATGATTGCAGTCTATAATAACAATAACTGCCTTATTTAGGCATGGTTTGGCCTGCTTACTGTCTGGTTGTATGTATGCATGTAAAAGGCGCATTGGTTTGGCTAGACGGCTAGACTTCATGCTTAATAGCTACTAAAACAATGTTGATTTTAATTACGGTGTGCTATTAATGGATGCCACGGCATATATATAGATTATGATCTTTTCGCTATTAATGGATTAATGGAAAACACGAGATTACCAGATCCCGGGGGGTGTTTCACAAAGATCCCAAGTTGAACTTATCTCTCTAAGTTGGACTTAAACATTATGGAAAGCCATTTGTAGCCTTGGAATACAATAATTCAAAAGCAACAAAACAAGAATTGTACAATTTTTTTTTTATAAATGTTGCATCAAGAACATGAAATCTCCTTGATGAGAGAACATATTAATGATTTTAAATGCCTTTGAAAAGGGACTATTACAATAATTTGTTAAAGAAACCAATGGCCTTCCATACTTTTTAAGTCCAACTTCAGAGTTAAGTTCAACTTAGGATCTTTGTGAAACACCCCCCTGGACCGGCTTGTTGGAGGTCTGGTGAGGATAAGGACATTTGCTGACAGCCATAGATTCTGTTTACTGTTTGTTGTCTTGATGTGTAGAATCTAGTTTAGCCAAGGATGTAAACTGGCGATTTCTCTCCATTCTAATCACTTTCTTACTAAAATTAGATGTCCATTAAGTTAGTCAAATAAGAGGAAATGAAAGGTTGGCTGACAAGAAAACTACCTAAAAATTGTGTTTTACTGTATCTAAGGTAGATTTTCATGAAGATTATTAATAAAAACATATTTTCCGCGTCGGAAAACCCAGTAAAATCAACTTTTAAATTCACTTTAGTAATCCCTGTAAAAAAATTGAGTCTGGGCGAAGAAAAATGACGAAAAATGACGTCATCTTTGTGACGTCACATGCAGGCAATCGCAGTATAGCTCGGTCATAGACGTACACGCCATACCTTTAAATCGCTGGTACTTCACTTACGGCATAATGTAGACGTGAACAAGTCAATTAATTATTTCATGTCAACCAGGTGACAAATACTTTACATTTGACTGACATGGAACTGATAATAACCATTGATCATTGGCTGTTTATTTCCATGATTCGTGTTGAAGGGATAAAGTGCACAAAAGTGATGAGTGATTAATCAAGAGTATAATTCGTGTGATCTGATATGTCTTTAGCCTTTAATCAAGGCTCTATATGGCTGGGAGATCGATCATACATTACGAGCTGTGATCCCGCTTGTACAATTACAACTACTGTAGATTGGCTAGTTGCTGCGCTCGGGTATGTACGTCTCGCGCTTCGCGCTCGGTTGGGTGTTCGCGCGGGGGCCTTGATGTACGTCTCGCGCTTCGCGCTCGGTTGGGTGTTCGCGCGGGGGCCTTGACAAAAGGCTAATATGTCTTCAAAGTAATGTGTGGACATTTCACATTAATTGGATGTTTTTTGGCCGAGAAATTAGCAAAGTGATATTCACTAACTCATTGCACTTTCTTTGTACACGGCCTAAATTATCCCGTAGACACTTTTGAACACTTCAATCGTAAATATCTTTTGAACGAAATGAAAATTTGAAAAACCGAAACCAGTCCTGTACCATGCTTTTATTGTTAATATAATTATGACAAGGTATGAGAGAACCACTGTAGAGTTCCAACAAGTGAGTTTTGAGGATTTGGACAATGTTACTAAGTCCCTTTAGGGGATAGTAGTGATTAGTAGGCCTACAGTTCTGGTCAAATATATAATTTTAGTAACTCAAACTTGTCAGTTATCACTACAAACTTTAACAGTTATAATATAATGGTGCTTGAATGGTAGAAAAAACATTTCAACGGCTAAGTTTAGTTATAAGTTTTTTTTCTTAAAAATCAACTAGTAACACAAAAGGGTGCCCCCAAACACCTCACCATGTTATACATAATAACGAGTGTCTTGTTATGTAAACGTCTATTCATCCAATCCATCTTTCTAGCTCTTTTGATCATGTTTGCTACCTTTCTTCCCGCTATAGAACATACTGTATAGATCATGTTTGCTACCTTTCTTCCCGCTATAGAACATACTGTATAGATCATGTTTGCTACCTTTCTTCCCGCTATAGAACATACTGTATAGATCATGTTTGTTACATTTCTTCCCACTATAGAACATACTGTATAGATCATGTTTGTTACATTTCTTCCCGCTATAGAACATACTGTATAGATCATGTTTGCTACCTTTCTTCCCGCTATAGAACATACTGTATAGATCATGTTTGTTACATTTCTTCCCACTATAGAACATACTGTATAGATCATGTTTGTTACATTTCTTCCCGCTATAGAACATACTGTATATATCATGTTTGCTACATTTCTTCCCGCTATAGAACATACTGTATAGATCATGTTTGCTACCTTTCTTCCCGCTATAGAACATACTGTATAGATCATGTTTGCTACCTTTCTTCCCGCTATAGAACATACTGTATAGATCATGTTTGCTACCTTTCTTCCCGCTATAGAACATACTGTATAGACTTTACTCTTATCTTATATGTATTTGTAAATAATGTATCTTATTACTTTTTTTCTTGTTTGTATTAATCGATGTTTACTGTACCATTACGAATATGTAAAAATGTGATTATCTAAGGTATGGCAACACTTCAAGCTTCCAGCTTATATTGCCAGACCTCTGTGTGTTTCTATTTCGACTTTATATGACAGTTTATGTTATGTATGAAATTAATTGTTGTGAGACATGCAGGAATATAATAAATAAATAGATGAAATAAATAAACCCTTCCTTTAACAATTTAGAACTGCAACACCTTCTGTGGTTGGTGTTTTTGTTTTGTTTTCAATGATATTTATTTTCTCCATTGCTTTTTACAAACAATAACAAAATAACAATAACAAATAATAACAAAATCAGTACATCAAATAATCTGCATGTTAACATAATTATATAGAATATGATTTTACATTCACATCTAAATAATACAAATTAACTTTTACTATTTACATCAAATAAAGCATGAAACATGCATGCATGGAGAAAGCATGAACATAAAAAAGGGGACCATTCTCCCCTCCCCCCCCCCCCCCACCCCCTCCCCTTGATGGTGTTGACGGTGACGAACATATGGCATGTTGCCGAGAGAGGGGGCCCTTGGGGGGCATGGATGAGTTGTCAGGGGATTAACACGGACCACGCCCCTGCCGATTATAATATCTAGCGATTAGCCCTCAAAGCTTACTCTGTACTGATATAGCGTATAATACCTTCAAGCTCGGGGGTCGGGGGGAGGGGGGGGGGGGGGGGGGGGGGTCGTACTCCTAATACCTTGACAAGCGATGCAAAATACACATTGGACTAATATTTAAACTAAATAACAGTATTGGGAAAGTAAAAGGAGGGGGGGGGGGGGGGGGCAAACGACACTTTATCCCTTCAACTTTGAAATGCCCAACGTCCCCTGCCTGTTAACTTCCGTGGATTTCCTCATATTTCCTTACGACATTTACGATATGTGTACTATTGCACGTACTCGGCTCCTTTATATAAAATTGTCAAATTGCTGTAAAATTATTATAAAATGTCTTTCTTTTCAAGTGTTTCTCCTAGTGTTTTGATTGTTTTAGTAAAATTATTCTCGTAGTTTGGCCACTAATCATTCAGCGAGATTGCGCATTTGTATCCTATGACCGGTGTAATGATATTGCAAAGGCGCTTAGAAATGATTATCAATCATATTAGGTGCTATATAAATCGAGTATATTATTATTATTTTTACATTATACAACAACCGAAAACGACATTTTACCATTTCGATTTTAACTGCTGGAAAAGAAATGAAAATATTAAAACATTATAAGGTTCTATGTTTCAGTACAGTAGTAGCCTTGTCAGTTCACCGCCTACAGGCTAGACGAACGATCTGTTAGATTCGAAAGCTCGGCTACCTTGACTTACAAACAAAAATATATGATAGTTTTAATAATATCTTTAAACTATGTTTTTATACAAAACAAAATCAGTAGATGTCGGTTTAAAGATTACATTTCGCATCATAATAAATATAAGCTTTTTCTGTTAAAAAAACACAACAACAATTGTATCAGTTTTTGCAAACGAACTCTTTATCACAATAAGCAAAATGGTTGCGACTGAAATGAGTCTGCATTTCACTGTGTCTAGGTCACGTGATCTAGGTGAGTCAGGCGTGTCAGCCATCTGTCAGCCATCGAGATCAGACCTGTATAAGAGGAGGAAGCATTTCATCAAAGGTCAACCGGAAGCAGAACCAGAATTAACCCGAGCTATTTATAATACTGACTATAAAAACATGACTGGTAGTAAAACAGGAGTTCCATAGATAGGTTACTGTTGATAGAGATGAGTGTGCGCATTGGTGAGGGTAGAAAGAGCGGTATTGAGGAAGAGGGAGGGGGGGGGGGGGGGGGGTGGTGGTTTGTGTGTGTGTGTGTGGGGGGGGGGGGGGGGGGGGGCAGGGGAAACGCAATCGGGAGAAGATAGGTCATTTGTGTATAGCGCCGGGGGCATTGGGGGCGCATGCCCCACAACAATTGGAGTAAACATTACAAAGTATAAGGGCTATAAAGAAATACCTACATGATACCCTAATCATTCACGCGCCCCCCCCCCCCCCCCCCCCTAATCGCTCCGACCACGCTACACCACTGAGATATAGGGACAGGGGGAAAGGTATAGTTTGGGAGGGAATGTGAGGAGATGTGAGTGACAGGCCTAGCCCTAGGGAGAGATGAGAGGATAACGAAATAGAGAGGTGTGGAAGGTATACGAGAAGATATACTAGTAAACTGATCATAATATAAATAAGTTCGATTTGTATAGCGCCTGAATATGCTAACATTGTCATTTCTAAGCGCTCTACACGATTATTAATAATCTAAGATCCAGACGTAAGAGGGAGACAAACAACTAGAACCCTCCCGCACAATCTGACAGTCGGGTCGCCCTTTATCGTCACAAACCGAGAGACGGCAGCCTATGTTGGAACTCGGGACGATACGTGCGAAGAGCGCTTTGAACGCTAGACCCAGGCGCCGTTGCAGAAAGAGATACAATCGATTGTAAAGTTTGAATTAATTGCAGTTCATGATGTTACTAAATGCGCAAATCTGATCAGTTCAAATGTGCATTAATTTCTGACTTTCAATTAATTGCAACTTTACAATCGATCGCATCTCCTTCTGTAACGTGGCCCATGTCTGATCTGGTTAACCATGCACCTCTTTTAATAGAATGTAAAGGATGGAAATATATGGGCAGAGACAGGCGCGAGAGTGGTAGGACTGATCAATTGGATTTATAAATATATTCTGAAATTATTGAATAAATAGTTGGCCCCTAACATTGATTCAATCAGATATATTTCAGCCGTCTCTGAACCCATATTTCATAACCTCACAAAAAAAAAAATTGTTTGTTGAAACGGGATCTATATAAACCGAAACTAAACTACCCCTAGGCGCATCCACCCCCCTCCCCCCATCCCCCCCCCCCCCCCCCCCCGTAGCTTCGCCAGTGAGTTAGAGACAATAATGGCAAGATCGAAAGAGAATAAACATGTTAAAGGAAAGTTGAGTTTTGGTAGAGAGGGCGCTAGACTACTTAATTGGTTTGTGAGGTAATCGAAAACTGAGTGTAAAATTTGAACAGAGCATAATATTTAAACAATAAAATCATCTTTGTTTGATCAAAATCGGTTCAGAAACGGCTGAAATATCCATAAATATAACAATTTGTAATAAACCCCGGGGCCCGGGTTTATTAGAGAAATTTGAACCAGCCGTTAAACAATTCAAAAAAAATGCTTCCTCTTTTCAAAAGTTACAAAATAGGTATTTAAATAGTTGTTGGTTATTTCTCTATCTATTCACTATTTCAAACAAAGCATCACATGCACAATATTTTATTCAAAATGGTTGAAACCGATGAGTGTTTAGAGAGCGCCCTCTTACGTTTAAACGGCTCTTTTTGAATGATAACATGATCTTTACCTACGTCATTTGTAATTTTATGTACCTTTCTAGTTATAACTATTAATTTGTAATGTAATGATGCAGGTTTTTGGTTACTAACAATTCAGTTTTCTCTAAAACTGTACTCTCCTTACCAGAACTCAACTATCCTGTAAATACACGTTCTAAGGGGGCAATGACACCCCAAGCAAACCCTTGCTTCCATAGGCTTAATAAGATTAGGAGGAATATCTCTGAAAGTTAGAGCGTAATCGGTTCATAAACAAGAAAACTGTGGCTCTTTGAAGATGCCCATTTCATTCCTATGGGGAACTCAAATTGGCAACGCACTCTGATAAGTTTGTGGACTACTCCCCATATGTTTTGTACACACATTTTCCATTTTTACAGTTTTCTTCATAGTCACACTGTTCCATTCCCCAAACTGACAAAATCGTATTTTCAAGGTATTTGAAGAAGCCCCGTATAAAATTGCAATATAAGGATACGTTGCAAAGCTTAGATATCCGTTGCGTTTTATTTGTTTTTAATTAGAATTGATACAGTTTTGATAATAATAATAATAATAATGAAACATTTTTATATAGCGCATAACACATAAGCAAAATTGCATGTCTCTATGCGCTTTACAGAAACCTTACGCAAAATAAACATTTAAAAAGGGAATCTTTGTTTCAAAGCATTTGAAGAAGCCTCATTATGCAATAATGTAAGTATTCGTTGATACACTTTTGATATTTTATAACATTATCGAAACAAACATTTTAAAAGGGAAATCCCTTTTTCAAGGCATTTGAAGAAGCCTCATAATTTTGCAGTATGTATGTATTCTTTGCAATCTCTCTAAATGTCACATTGATTAAAGGTAATTAAAGATAATGTTATCATCGTACGAGAGGCCTGGCTTGCTTTAATAACAGAGAATCCCCGTATGCATGGTATGATATATGCCATTGTAAGATCAGGGCCGTTGCAGAAAGAGATACAATCGATTGTAAGTCAGATCATGTGTTCGAAATGAGCAAATCTGATTGGTTGAAACGCGCAAATTTTCTGACTTACAATGAATTTGTAACTTACAATCGATTGTATCTCTTTCTGCAACGGGCCCATGGTTGTTCTAAATGTGCAAATCTGATTGGTTGAAGGGCGCAAATTGTCTGACTTACAATTAATTATAATTTACAATCGATTGTAACGGGGCCCATGTGTTCTAAATGTGCAAATCTGATTGGTTGAAATGCCCAATTTTCTGACTTACCATTTATTGTAACTTACAATCGATTGCATCTCATTCTGCAGCGGACATCTGGTCATCAAAGCTATAGTTCGCCCCTCCATCCATCACACACGCGCTCAGATCCCCCGGGACTTGGCTCGCGTGCCTATACCATCCATTGACGTCACTCATTTGCATATTGCCTGCTGCGTTGCCAATTTGCAGTCTCCTCGCGGGTCGAACAATAGTTTGCCGCCCTTATGTCGACTTTTGTTGTTGTTATCATTCAATTTCTTCTGTTTCTTATAATGGGTATAAGCACATAGACTTTGTAAATAATATACGGTATGATATCTAATCAGATGATAATATATCTATTCGTAGGATTTCGGGATAACATTGTCCATAATTATTGCAACAAATCAACTCCAGACTTCATTTTTTTAACAGGAATCATTTATACAATTAAGAGAAAAAATCATTTATTTAAACGATTAATAATATCGTCATAAATATTGTAAAATTCAACTCTAGACTCGATTTTTCAGCAGAATCTCCCTTCATCGAAAAGGACAAACAATGAAGCACGTTTGAAGACGATTGCGATGCAAATATAAATTGACTGTATTTGAGCCAAGTCAATATCCCTTATCATCGTGATCATGATTTATTTGCGGTGGTTTAAGCAACTTTTTTTTCTCTAAAATAGTGAAAGTTCAACATTTTTTAATGAATGGAAATAATGGAGGCACAGTAACCTTCCATCAGGATGCAATTGTCTCGCTCTGACGTCATCAAATGTTTACCCCCCCAATCTGACCCGGATTATGAGTGGTTTCCGATATCAGTCCGATCCCACCGAGATAAGTCATGGATAACAGTGGTCCGGGGCTATTTTTAGCCCTGCATAACAAAATGATAACAATAACAGAGTGTGATCGGGTGATAAGACCAGGACCCTGCCACGCGCAATTACAACAGGTCTCGACCAATCATCGGGATCCAAGGCTGGACCGTTAGGACCTATTTAGCGTTCCTCCGAGGAGCGGTACCAAGGTCACAGCAGGGTCAGCGATACTCTAGAGACGCGGCCTACAAACCATATTAAAGTTACACCGTTGGTTTCGTTTGTTTGGTTTGTTTGTTGGTTTTATTTCCGTTTTATTTTGTGTAGAGGATAATATATTTTACTTTCGATAGTGTTTATATTATGTTTTTGAAAATTTGAAAAATAAATAAACCAAATAAAATAAGAACACATAGAATATAAATCAAACGGAACTTTATGAAACTCAGAGTAAAACAGAAAACATATTATGGAATATAATATGAAAATTATAACGGCCTACAACACATTGTACAATATCTGGTCAATATGGTTCTTTTATGATAGAATAAATCGTACTTTGAATTTCGTACTATTGATTTTGTTATCGTTTGTTTATTAATGTTGTAAATGTAAATGTGCTTTATAGAATTGTAGGGACTTGCTGAAGAACAGCCATCTGAAGCAAGTGATCGCAGTGAAAATCTGAAATAAACTCAACTCAACTCGACTAACTTTGAAGTCGAATTAATTTTTCTTTCGAATCCCACAACTTTCCTTTAAGTTTGTAGTCATCAGGTCGGTGTCGCGTGCCCGTAATATGATGAGTTGTAAACAAGTCTGGTTTGGCACTGATAACAATCACATACGCGCCAAAAAAGGAAAGTTCGGTTTGGTTTGGTTTGTGTCTCTCGGCGGGTCGGGTCACCCCGGGTGTCTGTGCTCTGTGCGAATGGAAACCAGAGTGTGGTGGACTGGTGGTTGTTGAAGTTTGCGTGCGTGCGTACTTGTACGTACGTATGCGTGTGTGTGTGTTTGTTTGTGTGTGTTTGCTTTGCACATTCGTGTCCGTATGTACGTGCATATGCATGTAATTATGTGCGTATGTTTGTTTGTGTGTGCGTGTACGTGTACATACATTTGCATGCGTGTATGTACATCAACATACGTGTGTTCGTGCGTGTGTTTGTAGGTTCCAATTTCTTTTTTTTTGCGTGTGGATTTTGTGTTTGTAAGTGTGTTCTGGTATGTATATTCAAGAAGCTATAGGAATCGCCATCGTGACAGTTATGCGTGTGTTTGTGACATGTGTGAGGGGTGTGCATGGTGGTTTAGCAGTGAGTCCCGATTTGTATTATTTATTATGTATTCATTTATCTTCTTTTTTGTGGGGGTGGGTCGTTGGGGGTCATCGGTCGCACAGTCATCAGTGTGTGGTAACCATGGTAACGTTTCCCTCGACACATATGTAAAACTCATTGTTTATGTGGTAGTTATAGACACCTGTTCCTAAACATACACGGCAAAAAACAACAGAAGTAAATGAGACAGGCCGATCGAGTTGACGCACTTTTCAATAAAGGAACCTAGTAACTTTGTTGACATGTGCCAACCGTAATGAATGGTTGATAACAAAATAATGTGTATTTTTGTGATCTGATACCGTATGTTTACTAAGTAATGTGTGCATTTTCACGCTAAACGGATGTTATATGGCCGAGAGAAATGAGAGAAAATGCAAAGTAATATTCGCTAACTAACTGCACTGACTTTGTACACGGTTATAACTTTCCAGTCGATAATTAAAATCTGAACACTTCAATCGTAAATATCTTTGTAACGAAAGGGAAATTTGAAAAATCAAAACTTGTTCCGTGCTTTTATTGGCAATACGAATACAACGAGATATGAGAGAACCACTAGTCTGAGTAAAGAGACAACGAGGTATGGGAGAACCACTAGTCTGAGTAAAGAGACAACGAGGTATGAGAGAACCACTAGTCTGAGTAAAGAGTAAGTTTTGTTGATTTGGATAATGTTACTATAGATCCCTATAATACAAATACAAACTAGTATCATTTTAGGAAATGTTATGGCGTAATGTTTACCGTAAACAATGTGGAAGAAATAAATCTTGCGACATTCTTTTATTTTTACATGGAAATGACACCTAAAATAGCGGTAATCAGGATATGTGTTGACGTGACGGAAGGCAGTGCTACCTCAGCTAGAGCTCAGAAGTCAGAGCCAGAGGGAAGATGCGTCTCATAGATACCGGCAATGGTTCCTGTTTACCAGATCAATGACATACATAGGCGTACCCAGGGGGGGGGGGGGGGGGGTTTGGGGGTTCAAACCCCCCCCCCCCCCCCCTTTGACAACAAAATGGCTGTTTTGGGGGGTTTGAACCCCCCCTTTTCAAATTTTAGCCGGTCCCGATACCACTTTTAAGCGGTCTCGACCGTCTAAAACCCGGTCTCGACCGACTTAAACCCGGTCTCGACCTACTAAAACCCGGTCTCGGCCCCAAAATTTGTTGAAGATATCCGGTCTCGGGCTCGAAATTTGTAAATGTACTTGGTCTCGGCTTCGAAATCTTTCTACGGACACCCCCCCCCCCCCCCCCCCCCCCCACTGAGAGGGGTTCTCAACTTTATAGTTACTTGGTCTCGGTTTCGAAAAATGTTGATGGTACTTGGTCTCGTCTTGGAATTTTTTACAAAATAACCCGCCCCCCCTTTAAAAAATCCTGGGTACGCCACTGATGACATACATTCACATTGTGTCAATCATTTGACTATTTCTGTGTCATTTGTGTTACTACATTGCCTTTTCTTTTCTTTTCTTTTATTGAGATGTTCATTCTTCAGTCTTTCATTTATCGAAGACTTAATTAGTTCATTCTCCGTTTGTTCATTCACAATTCTTTATTCATTACTTATTTCGCTCGTTCGTTCTTTCGGTTATTAATGATCCATTAAAGGGATAGTTCAGTTTTGGTACAGCGGGCGCTACACAAAACAATTTTTTGTGAGATAATGAAAAACTGAGTGTAAAATTCGAAAGAGCATGTACAATTTTAATGACAGAATAAACTTTATTTTGATCAAAATCGGTTAAGAAATGGCTGAAATATCCATAAACATAACCATTTGTAATAATTGTGGGGCCCCACAATTATTCGATAATTTTGAACCAGCCGTTAATTTTTTTTTTAAATGCTTCCTCTTTTCAAAAATGTACAAAAGAGGTTTTTAAATAGTTGTTGATGATCTCTCTATCTAATCACTATCAACACAACATCACATGCACAATATTTTATTTAAAATGGTTGAAACCGATGACTCTGTAGAGAGCGCCCTCTTGATTTTTAACAGCTCTTTTTGAATGATAACATGCTTTTTACTCAGTCATTTTTAATTTTGTATTCCTTTCAAGCATGGTGGACTTATAACTATTAGTTTGTAATGTAATGGTGCAGGTTTTGGTTACTAAAAAGTTTGACCAAAACTGTTCTCTCGTTACCAGAACTCAACTATCCCTTTAATGTATTAATTCATTAATTTATTTATTAGTTGATTCATCAATGAATTCATCAATTCATAAATTCATTAATTCATGCATTCATTCATTCATTCATGCATGCATGCATGCATGCATTCATTCATTCATTCATTCATTCATTCATTCATTCATTCATTCATTCATTCATTCATTCATTCAATCATTCATTTATGCATTCATTCATTCACTCATTAATTCATTCATTCATTCATTCATTCATTCATTCATTCATTCATTCATTCATTCATTCATTCATCCATTCATTCATTCATCCATTCATTCATTCATCCATTCATTCATTCATTCATTCATTCATTCATTCATTCATTCATTCATTCATTCATTCATTCATTCATCCATTAATTCATGCATTTGTTCATTCTTTTGTCCGTCCATTTCTTTATTCATGTATTCACTTATTCGTTCGTCCGTCCATCCATCCATTTATTTATTCATTCATTCTTTCATCAATTCATTCATTCATTCATTCATCAATTCATTCGTATTCATTCATTCATTCATTCATTCATTCATTCATTCATTCATTCATTCATTCATTCATTCATTCATTCATTCATTCCTTCATTCATTCATTCCTTCATTCATTCATTCATCCATTAATTCATGCATTTGTTCATTCTTTTGTCCGTCCATTTCTTTATTCATGTATTCACTTATTCGTTCGTCCGTCCATCCATCCATTATTCATTCATTCCACGGGCGTCGATCTGTCATTGATACCCATTGATCAGGGGGGGATGATCCATTCATCCATCCCCCCCTGATGAATGCGTATTACGTAAGTATCGACGCCCATGATTCATTCATTACTTCATTCATTCATCAATTCATTCATATTCATTCATTCATTCATTCATTCA
>JBAMJV010012168.1:0-13387 GCA_037951105.1 Echinarachnius parma
GGTAACTGACGTTACAATGTAGGATTTTTACAACTTTGTTTTCATTGTAGTTATGTAAATAAATATACCTGGGGGTTATAATTTGATACAGGTATAATGTTGATAAGAGTGAAGAAATAAGTATAAATTTTTTCACCAAAACTGCATTTTTTATCGAACAGCGAGCAAAAATGTGTCGGTAACTGACGTTATGCAAAAAAGACATGCAAAATTATGGTCTTCAATCAAAGTGTAATATCTCATGTCCCCAGACCTGCTAGAATGATGAGTTTGATGTGACATCATCCCTAGGTACCCAGGAACATATTTACAAAATATAGAATAATTAGCACCATTTCCCTTTATGCTATGATAACTTTACTGAAGGCATGTCGGTAACTGACGTTACGTAACTGACGTTACGGTTACACTTCCCATAGGCTTAACACATGAAAAATCATGTTGGAATCAGTTTGAAATATTTCATGTCCTAAACTTCTTAGAATGATTTTGGGGGTATGGATTAATACCTTGGTCCATCAAGAACATATACACAAATGAAAGGAGAACTTTGTCAATTTTCTTTTAATTCTGTGTAAAGTTTATTGTGAGCATGCTGGTAACTGACGTTACGGTAACTGACGTTACAATGCTTTGTCTATGGGGTTTACATGAAACTGATTTTATCACTGTTTTTACACTGCATCAAGAATGATATCATACTAGTGAAATGTTAAATACTGATATCAACCTAGCAAAAGATCAAACAATGGGAAATCAGGACCTATGGGGCTAATTGACGTTTTACACATGTACTTTACCTATGGGTGGTAACTGACGTTACACATGTAAATTAGGTTTAGGGTGTAGAACAAATTTTTTGATTCCTCATGAATCATACCATACCAGTCACATGTTTAATATTAAATATATTGACTATTAAGAATCAAAACAGTGATTTATCAATGATTTGGAATGGATATGGGGTGTGGGGATCTAAGGGGCAAGTCCCTTTGCCCATTCACAGAAATAAAGAGAGGATTTTGACTTTTTTACACCACTTAATTAACAAAAGCGGACAAATTAAGGGCTTTCCATCCTATTTGCACTTACTGGGAGATAAAACTTACAGGGAAACAAAGGGAAATTTAACTTAAAATAAGATTTGTATAATCCATGATTTTGGTAACTGACGTTACATCCCCTACATCACAATGTTTAGTCTTTTGAAAGAACTTTATACTGATTTACATGATAATAACTGGCTTAAACAATTTAGCAAGTGCGTACTGAAGGTTTATGAATCTATCAATTATCATTGTTCCCTTGGTAAATCATGTAACATTATGGTAATTGATGTTAAATCATGGTAATTAATGTTAAATCATGGTAACTGACGTTACATGGTAACTGACGTTACACACTTTGAAGAGCCAATTTTTACCAATGGTATGTGGGCATCCCAATTTTTGTTGTATTGATAGAAAGAGAGTTGGTCAAAGATTACAAATCTCAAGTAGCATCCCATATATCACCTTCTTTGTGGAATAAATTGAAAAAATCCTTGTTTTTGGTAACTGACGTTACATCCATTATGGTAAACTGAGCTAATCAAGATTTTTGTCAAATTCAATAATCAAACCAGCAAATTTTTGTCATGCCATTTGGTAAAGTGTTATTCTGGTAACTCTTTTCATGTGAAAGTTTATCAATTGAAGTAATGGTTTAGTAGATACTGATAGCAAATTGTATGTGAATTTATCTTTCTCATCACCTAAATTTCTACTTTTATATTTTTGATGGCCATTTTGAGAAAAAAAAATGGCAGTCTTTGAAAAAAAATTATGGTTCCTAAAACTTCAACTCATATATTATTTTAAAATATGAGTTATTTAAACCAAATATCATTTTGAATTTTTGGCATCTATGTCCCTTATGTCGTGGAATTGCCCATAATTATGCTTGTTCCAGATTCTTAGAGATACCCCCTTTAAGGATGGAAATGAGTTAGGATTTTGACCCCCTATCACAGGCTTTGGAAAGGAAGTCATCAAAATTACACCCAAATCACGGGCTTTTGGAAGGGAAGCCATCAAAATTACCCCCAAATCACGGGCTTAAATGAAGGAAGAGTGCCGAGGTGAAGAGTGTCCACTTGCAGATTTGAAAACTACCCCTAATTAAAAGTATTTCGGGAAAAAAATGCTTAAAGACCCCCTATTTCACAGATTTTTCTGGACTTTTTTTCCCGCACTGAGCCCTAAAATATACCCCTTTTCCCGAAAAATCGGGAACGCGCATGTGGTACAGATGACCACCTGAGTGGCCGCCACAAAATTTGGCACGCAGATAGCTTGCAACATCTTCAAGATTATATTGTTATTAATTAAATGCAAATTTTGTCTGTAAATCACTAAATAATCTTGCTCAGAATATGCTGATTTTATGCATAAATATTCTTTATGACTTAATTAACAGGTTTTGAACATTAAAAATTGCGACAGCCAAAATTTTCCTTAGAAATGTATTTCTTTGTTTTTTCGACTTATGTTCTTTATTGGTTTTTTTTTAATGGAATAAATTATTGACCATTCATTATCCAACCATTTTTAGCCCAAAATTAAATGATTGCAATGATTAGATTGAAAAATAATGAAGGTTTTGTGTATTCTTGGAAAAAATCAATTTCCATAGTATTTGTACACAATTAAATCACAAAATTGAGCGATTATCGGGCCGACATTCACTTATAAAAGGTCACGTGACTTTAGAACGGTATACCCGGTCGTCGCAAGTTTGGTATCAAAAGTTGTGCAAGACTTCCAATGAAAGAACTCATGAAGTTACGCGGCGATACCTGCGCGCGTTGCAGAATTATCACACGAAACGTCAAGGGGGGGGGGGGGGGATTCCACCTCCCCCCCCCCGTACCACTAAACGCGTCAGATCTGCTGTTTAATTGGAATCGGGCGACTTGTATTTAAAGTTACGTGTGGTCTTGACTTTTGCACGTACTACGTAGCGTATGCGCGATTCAGTACAATTTTGCACATCAATTAGACTTTAGTAGGCGGTTTCCAGGCCAAATTTGTATAATCCCAAATTAGTAAAATTATATTCTTTCATATAGGGTCATGGTTATGCAGGCGTCATTTGTATGACGCACCTCTTGACCCCCGGGAAAGGTGCGTCATGGATGCGTCATGTACTCCCATATTGATGACGCACAGTACCATCATGGAAGCAAAAGGTCAGTCACAACAAAGTCAACAGTGACCCATGTGTGGGTCATAGTCAGTCACTTTACATGTTTACCATGGGTGTGTCGTCACAAGGTTCGTCAATAGGACCAATACAATAGGAGTAGGACCGTCATTGTCATGAAATGGTGCGTCACAGTTTTGACTCAAATATGCGTCAATATTTCCTAACAGACCTAAGTAATGCCGATGAGTAAATGTGATCAGGCACAGCGCTGTGACGCGACGTCGCTCGAAATGTTTGGGTGATTTTGCGACGGGGTGATTTATCAACTTTCCTTTCATTATTTATTAATTTGTTTCAGTTCTAGAAATTAATTAAACCTTCAACCTACCTTGCATGATATTTAATTTGTTGAAAAAGAATGATAACTTACCTCAAATTGATTTATTACGGTAGTCCGTGTTAGAATCCGGCTTTGTCTTTGATCGCTGCAATGATGACCTCACCTCAAAACTCGTCGCCGCGCGTAAGTGGCGATCGGTCGACTACAACACATAAGCCAGGGACTGTACTCACTGCTTACAGGGGTGTATCGCGCACGCAGAAATAGTTAGTCGGTACCGTACCGCCGCAGCATGAAGACGACGAACTATCAATCGCTGTACAGAACGCGCGCACATCCAGGCTCGTACGCCAAAGTTTGACCTGCGACCTCGCGTATGCGCACTGTGGACAAATTCGGATACCATTTTCGTCAATACTGTAATCTTGCCAGTTTTATAGTAAATTTCAGTATCAATACAACGAATGGAGCCTCAGACATTTTACCATTTGGAACATTGAATTCCATGCATAACAGAATTCGTAAGTATGAACCCAGATATGTAATTTAAAGTAAGGGGCAATTCCACGGTAACGGAAGGACATTCAGACACAATTTTGGAACTTCAATCAAATAATTCCAGGATCCTGCTTTTGATTTTTTATTCTAAATGGCATGTCTTTGATCCTTGTTGGGACACCTTTGATTTCCACTATTTCTAAAATTTTGACCGCATTATGTAAATTAGATATGGACAATAATGAGGCCGGTAACGGAAGGACGCCAAAATGGACATGGATTTTCAAGTTTTTTAGTTATTACCCAATCTCTGTGAAGTTACGAGGTTTATCATGTTAAGTTGGCTACTAGTCAATTTCCTTATGTTCACAGAGTATAACACCACCTTTTAAGAAAAATATCTACATTGGTATATTAATTATGAGAAATTAATTACTCCAGTGTTCGGTAACGGAAGGACGGTAACGGAAGGACCTCTGAAAAGTCTATTGGAATTGTACAATAAAATTAATTTTGAAATTTAAAGACCATTTATGAGAAGGAAACATCTCTTTTGTGGTCTAAAATGAGTTTGTATCATAAATAGCATATGGACATCACAAGCATTTACATTTCTATTTTTTTCTTACTGTATTTCATGCTCCAATGGCTCTTATTCAAGGTCAATCCATGCTAACGGAAGGACACTCAGACACAAATTGTCAACTTTAAGAAAGACATTTTGAAATACTTGTGTTGTTAGAACAGTCTATTTTGATAACAATACTTCCAAAACATACAGTTTTAAGGTCCCATAATTTTTTTATTTTATTTAATCTCCGCGCATTATTGAATATGCATACAAATGAGGTCGGTAACGGAAGGACACCAAAATGGACAAGGTTTTGTTATCAAATCAGTTTTAACTAAAACTGTGATATTAAATAATACAAAATATTTTAAGGGTACACATTTCATTCTCTGAAGGGTTAAGAAGAATTTACTTGTTCTTTGATTAAAATTTGTCCGCAGATATTTGAGTTATTTCACACAAAGCGGACCAATGTTCGGTAACGGAAGGACATAATGGACTATAATGTATGATATGACACAGTAGGGTCATTCCATGTCAAATCACCTTTAAAAAAATAGAAAATTTTCATCGCAACCCCCTTCAAATTTGCTAATATTTGGTATGTATGATATTTCAACCTTTAAAAGCGCAAATATTTAAGTTTTAGCCCAATCCGCCCAATGGTTTTGGCGCTATGGTCGATTCTTATGGGGGAGTTTTGTAAGAAATGGGCGTGGGCACCATTTTTCAAATGGCCATTGTCCATTAACCGTTGGGTCAATTTATTTTGTAAAGGTGTCATTGGACTGGGGATGTTATGTGCAATCCATTTATGCCATTTGTGTTCATGCATGAGCGAGTTTGGATACGATAACCTTTGACCTTAGATTTTAACCTTCCGTTTTACCTCGTGGATCAAATAATTTTGAGAATTTGTTTTGCTTAAATCTTGGCTTGATATAATTTCTACAACATATGAAAGAATTAGAGATATATTATTTCTTGCTTTTTCTACAGTCTTGTTTTTAGTTTGCAAATTTCATGTAAAATTTAATTATTTTAGACCTACACCCATGTCCAAGAATTCTATAGGGGTGTATTGTATAAAAAAAAGACCTATTCAAAGTCATGATCAGAGCCTATTCACACCCTGGCTCACCACAGTTAAATAGACCTACTAATCCCCATACAATAGAAATCCAGACAAATGGCATCATGGTACAAGGGCCCTGTTGCAGAAAGAGATAAAATCAATTGTGAGCCAGATCAAATGTTCTAAATGCACAAATCTGATTGGTTGAAACACAGAAAATTACTAGTCTGACCACGCTACGCCACTGATAGCTGGCCATTGCAGGTATTGTCTCATTATTTTGGGTTTTCATATATGACAGACCAATTTTTTAACATAAATTTTGTCATAATATGTAATATGAGGTACCTTGTCCATCTGTTACCATGTGTATGGTAACAGAAGGACATTTTCTTTTGTTATTTATTAATTAACGAAGAAACAATGAGTAATACAATTGTTAGCAATGGGAAGGCCTACTTGAACTTGCTTTGCACTGAAGATCGGTCTGCTCTCTAACAATTATGTGAGCCACAAAATTAAAAATATTGATTTTTCGGTAACGGAAGGACATTTTCATAGCCTGAAAATAAGAAGTCATTGAAGCATAACAAATCAAATAAATCATACAAATTTACTATTTTACGAAATGGTCATATCTCAGGAGTCAGAATAATGGTTTTTAGGCTTAACTGGGGAAATATTAAACAAACACAGGATCAAAACACTTTTTCACCAAAATGTCAAATTTGTGGGATTCAATTATGGTTATAAAGTTATTATAAAAAAACAACTAAAATTATGTAAAACTAAAATTTTCTCATTGAATTCCAAAAATATAGAATTTAAGCTTTGATTTGATACCAAATTTGTATCATAAAAATGCTTGTAAAATTGTTGGTCAAATGTCCACTTTGGCGTGGAATTGCCCTAAGGTATTGTTTGTTTGTAAGTGTGTCTGCCGTTAATGCACTCCCCCGGGGATGGTGCGTCATGGTTGGGTCATTTACCAAAACATTTTTTATGCATGTACCGTCAAATCAACCTTTGGTCCGTCATATCATGACGAAAGGGGTGCGTCATTGTCAGTCAGTTTACCCGTGTGTGTCAATTTGCGTGCACTGCCGGAACTGCGGGCCGGGCAGCGCTAGCGTGCAATCTACGCCTGAATTTCAGCTGCATTGTCATTTGCGACGACACATGTATGACGATCGATTTAACAATTTAAATTCCCATTTGTATGTCGCATGAAATGTTCCACTATATCAAACACATTATTCATTATTATGCAAATGTTTGTAATGATATTGGAGTTGAAATGAACTTACTTGGAAATTCGAAAAATGCGTGAAATGAGCAGTAAAAAATCCATTTGTCTCGCCGTTTCATTGCAAAGAAAAGCAGTTCCGGCGGGGATCGGGGTGAATGAAACAATATATTAAACCAGAACAAAGATCGTCACGTCATGGACGCGCGCGTGGTGATGATGCACACGTCACCGTGCATGCTCGCGTGCAGAAAGCATAGTGCGCATGCGTAGAAAAAGATAGTTGACCGTCATGGTTCGTCAAAATCAAGAGATGGTCCGTCACATAAGTCACCGTATGTACCGTCATGTATTTGAATGGTCCGTCAAAAAAAAAACGACGCAAAATTTAAATGAGTTATTTGACTTGACAAACTTACCGCTACCGAATAATTATTGGAATCACTGGCCCACAATTATTTGCTAAAAATGTAGCAGTAACAGTTTGTCAAGTCAAATAACTCATTTAAATTTTGCGTCGTTTTTTTTTTTTTTTTTTTTTGTGTGCACGCTAGCGATACCGTAATTATTGCATCTGTGTACGATAACGGCAGTTTGAACGGCGAAATACCGACGAAGAGTGATGGAAAATTGTGGAAAATCTCACAATTCGCCGTAATTATAGAATGACATGTATAGTGACACACGAGATCGGTGAGTTAAAGTATTATAACAGCCCTTAATGTATTGATAGGGCTACAAATGTCGCTCAAAATACTAAATATGTTGTGTTTTATGTGCAAAAAAAAAAGATTTTCCGTAAGTAACTTTTACTGTAGAGCTACGGTGTTCTTGCCTCTTAAGGCACCGCGTATCGGTCGCGTCTATCGCTAGAATGCCGACAGTGAAAATAACAATAATAATGTCAAAAAGGCCATGAAAGCGATAGATTTGTCGATCTAACACCACACGTGTTACCGTATCCGAATTCTGAAACGGCGTATCCGAATTCTGATACGGCGTATCCGAAATCGGATACGGCGGGCATGCTTGCAGATCGCGAGTTGGCTTGTTTTGGACAATAATAAGCGGCCTCCGCATGTTGCGGGCGGGCTTTCTTTGTTTACGATGGGACATCGAGCAGGAAGAGAAAGAAATGGAACTTATATGAAGATTTTTGTAAGTATGACTTATCATTTTGAAAATTAAATTTTGTACAATAAATCATAAAATCAGCTTCAATCTAGGTATGCAATTTTTTACTTTAGATATGCTGTTCTTTTCTCTCTGTTTGTCAAATTGTGTCCCGTAGATTTTTACCACTGTGAGCAGTAAATGGTCCTATAGTATCAGGACCATTTACAATACATTGTAGATGTGCTGTGGAGTAGTATTATTTGCCTGTGTGGCCATAATTATAGCTAGGATATTAGTAGGGAGTTCGGTGACTTTTGGATTTGTTGAAGGAACCTCAACAAACTTAATATCATTGGAAAGCTTGTAAAGTGAGAAAAATAATGGTGCTTAAATCAACTTATTAGCTTCAATATTAGTGGAGATATTCCAATTTTAGAGGTAGAAGGTACAAAGTTTGGTTCTGCCAGTTTCAGGCGATGGACGGTAACTATGCTCTGCGCGTGCCCCAGCGCTATAAATAGAAAACGCATGCCTCAACATGGCTAAAAATATCAAAATCAGTATGTGGGCAATTTGTTTACATTGGATGATCGCAGCTTAGCGCTATTACTACTCCCATAGTAATGTATTTCAATGTGTAGAGAAATCAACACACTTTCATAAAATACTACTTTTCCATACCTTTTTCAGATTCCTTCCTCCAGTTTTAAACGATATTTCGTCGAATTTTTGTGCCGAAAATCGATGCAAAAATGTCAGCAAAACAATCCTTCAAAAAAATCAATTTGCAAGGTGAAAATTCCAAAAAATTCTGGCGAATTTGGTGTCATTCAAAAGATCAGATTCTGCTCTACACGACAATGGCCTCAAATTCAACGTAGAGGGAGATTACGAACCCCTACTCTGGCATGGAAGTTGGGAAAATTTATGCACTGTGGTAGCAAAATGAAGTTTTCAAGTGCAGTCGCTACCGCGACTACCGCGAAGTCTCCTAACTCACTGCGCATTCAGATTGTTTTTTCGGGTGTTAAAACATCGATTTAGGAACAACTAATGCTATATCCAGATCAAGGAAGGATTAAGCTTCAAGAGGATACCAATTTCATGGTAAAATATTGAAAAATACGAATTCTACCCTAGGTTTTTTGTAGCAAAGTTTTGCGTGTTAGCAGATACAAATGCGTGATTGCGGTATTCGGTCGTTCTCCCTAATATTAGTTTATTAGACCTGTGTGGTCGTCGTTAGGAGCCTGTGTGGCAATAAGTTAGATATTAGGTTTTAGGTTAGGATACGAGAGGAAGGCTTGCGTTATTGACGGTTCGAGGCAACTCACGCTGGGACTCGGTGCCGAGTGCCTACGCGTGATGGGAGCTCGGAGGCAAGGCAGTGAGACGCTATAAGGTAAGCTATTCTGTGCAAGTGTTGATGGCTGAGAGTTGACTGATAATGGTTCGAATATCTAATATAAATGTTTTAAATTTACGAGTAATGAAAATTACTATAGGCTTTTTTAGCACCTTTCCCAGGCCCAGGGGTCAAGAGGTGCATCATACAAATGACACCTGCATTAGTAATAAGAGCGTACATTTCATTTCTTTGGGTGTGGGGCGTTTCCTTCTACTGTCATTAATACGTTTGTAGATTAAATTTATTAATATTATCATTCAGACATTTTTTTTTACATTTTACTTTACACGGACAGCTTTAGACTTGTTAGTAATTATGACATGTTAAATGATAATGTCCAAAAATGTATGAAAATGTGTCTTCCTAGCGTTCCATTGCCTTGCCCTTGGGCTTGGCCATGTGCTAGTTATTGCGGAATATTAATATTATTATAATATAACTGTATATGCCGGGTGTCTATGATTATGAATGATGACTATGTTTAAAAAAATTAAAAATTGTAATACAAAATGTATACATACCTCATCAGACTCTGAACCACTAGTAGAATGAAGAGTTTCTTTGGACTTGTGCTTGGGCATTATTGCAAATTAGGTTCGACTGGTTGTGTACAATTACAGATCTGTACAGAGAGAAATACAGAAAGCTGAAAATTAGAAAAAACTTCTTCTTCAATTCAATGTGTCCTTCCTCCGGCTCCTTTCACATGCTTGTGAAGATATTATGCATACGAAGTATACACGTATATATTACGCGCGAAAAGAATGACACGTGGTACGTGGGTGTCTAGTTTACTACTCATACTTTGTAATAAAGCAATATTTGTATGATTAACAATTTTACAATTGAACTATATTGAATACAATTCGATCTTTATTTATAAGCAATTATAAGGACAAATTCAACTGGTTAACTGGTTACTATCAGCTTCAAACTTATTTTCAAAGAGTAAGATAATGCTTGTTCATAAACAAAGGTTCTCATTTAAGACTATTAAGTATCTTGTTGGGAAATGGGGATTCCCCCGTTTTGTAATGCATGCTACAGCTGCAGCTACCCCCCAGTACAGTATGGGAGTATGGGCTCCCAGAACACTAGCCCTAATAACCCTTTCTATAATTCCGTGGGCCGAATCGCGAGTAGGCCTACATGTGTAGTTGTTGTTGTTTGTGTTTTTTGCAGACACGTTCAATCGGTTCTGATTACGCGTATGAGACTGCCCTTTATCGTCACCGTCCGATAGAAGCAGCCAAGATTCGAACCCGCGATCGAATGATGATGATTCTGTTTGTATTGCCAGAGCCACGGTGGTGTACGTAGGTCTGATTAGGGGGGGGGGGGGGGGGGGCGGGGGGCCGGGGGGCCGGGGGGGGGGCCGGGGGGTGGGCCGGGGGGGGGGGGGGGAGGGGCACGTGAATTATGGGGGACAATCTCTGTGTTTCTTTCTTTGTTCGAATTAGGATCCCTTATTTTTGCCAAATTATGGGAGGGGCACGGGGGCACAGTGCTCCCGTTTATGTGAGTATCCTTTTTGTGGAGCTCTGAGCCCTTGAAGGATATGGGCGACATGTAGTGCAAGCCACCCCAGGGAGTTTTTAAGTTGAAAACGGAAATATTTCGGCAAAAGCCACCTACATTTTGTGCAAAATTAAAAGTTATGGACATCTACACTGGAGCGTCAAAAGAACTTTAATTCAGAGCGACGCATCACTAAAATCCATCAAGTTGAATCATATTTAGGCACAGATAAGCTATCATTCTCCTTATGAAGCATATCTGAAAAATTAAAATGTTGCTTTTGCCAAAAAAGAGAAAAATGCGATGGAATCGCTACAGGTCACTTTTCAAAAATCACACAAACTGCTCGCTGTGAACCTCCACGATTTCAAGGCGGTCTATTCAGAACTTTCAATAGCCAACTTCAAAGGCGGGTTACGGTAACCAACAGACTGGCTATTGTCCGTACATGGCTCCGTGCCCGGAAGGCAAGCAGTTTCTGTGATTTTTGAAAAAAATGACCTCTTGCGATATCGCCTTATTTTATTCTTTTTTGACTAAGGCAAACATAATGTTGGATTTTAATGTTGTGTCGCTCTGATTTCTGAAGAAGTGATAAGTTTGTTTTGACGCTCAGTGTATAAATTATATAGAGTCATCAGACAAACTTATATTTTTGGGAGAACTCAATGTTATATTAATTTGGCTAAATCGGGTCATACAATCGGACCATGCTATACAAGTACATGTAATGTTTATATATAGCCTATATATAAATTGTTATAATTGTAATGAAGTTCATTATTGTGATTATTGCCTATTCTTGCCATCTGCCAGTGGAAGACACATCTCAATATTTACAACATGTTTATGTTTGAAGACCAATCAAATATATCTTATCTAATCTTATCTTATCATTCTGTTATTTGGGCGAATCCATGTCATATCAAGCAAAGTCATGACTGTATTTGAAGAGTTTAGTTCCAAAAGGCGCTAAATCCACTTTCGATAACAAAAAATAAAACTTGAGCTAACGATATCAGTAGCCTATATATAATAAGCTTATATAATTATACACGTAGCTATCTAAAAATCTAAATTTGAGGACAAATTACCTAATCAAAATCAAAAATTACATGAGTTCCGCCTTTCATATTCCCAAAGGCATGTGTATAATACAAAGTTGGGCAAATAAACCTGTTTTTCTCGAAAGTTTGGATATCCATACAAATGGTGTATACTTATTGAAATATTTGACAGATCATATTCCTTGGATCAAAAGAAGAAAATTCATCCAAAGAGACACTCTGTATGTATGCAAATTAGGCTTAATTTCCATAATTTATGCAAAATTGTATATTCGATAAAATTGAGTTTTTATTGGGATGTTTGAGAGAACATATTCCTTGGATCAAAAGAAGAACATTCATCCAAAGAGACACTCTGTATCTATGCAAAGTAGGCCTAATTTCCATAATTTATGCAAACTGATTCATGGAAATGGGATATTTATGACAATGGTGTTTTTTAAAGATTTTGGACAGAATATATTCAAATGAATATACATCTGCATAAATTAGGCCTAATTTGCATGGATGCAGGTGTCTCTTTGGATCATCTTTCTTCTATTGATCCAAGGAATATGATCTCTCAAACATGTCAATAAAAACACAATTTTCATAGATATTCCATTCCAATGAATAAATTAGCATAAATTATGGAAATAAGGCGTAATTTGCATAGATACATAGTGTCTCTTTGGAAAATTTTTCTTCTTTTGATCCAAGGAATATGTTATCCCAAATATTTTAATAAAAACACCATTGGCATAGATATCCCGTTCCCATGAGTACATTTGCATAAATTATGGAAATTAGGCCTAATTTGCATAAATACAGAGTGTCTTTTTGGATGAATTTTCTTCTTTTGATCCAAGGAATATGGTCTCTCTCAAATATCTCAATAAAACCTCCATTTTCAGAGAATATCTCATTCCATGAATAAATTTGCATGGAAATTAGGCCTAATTTGCATAAATACAGAGTGTCTCTTTGGATGAATTTTCCTCTTTTGATTCAATGAATATGTATGCCTAGTTAAACAATTGTACCCCAAATCGCAGTGAACACCCATATTTTTGGGTCTTAACAAGCCTACCAAGTGAATAAAAATGTATATAAAAGATTACTTTTTATTCCCTTTTAAGTATAGGTTTTCTCGGCCAATTTCGTAAACTGTTCATTCGTATTGATAAGCGGTTCATTCAAATTCACAAAATTAAACTGAAGTCTAAAAAACTGTCGTTCAAAATGCTCTTCGGTCAAGTAATTTGGCCGTCAACAATTTCTCAAAAGTGTAGGGGAAACATTGCGTGGATGCGAAGCGACCGATCGGGGGAGGGTGTGGGAGGGGGTGTCCCCCTCCCACAGTAGGGAGCTTTTGTATTTTTG
>JBAMJV010012169.1:0-64594 GCA_037951105.1 Echinarachnius parma
GTCACGCATGAGTGAGCACACAAAGTGCCAATCTTTCCTTTGATGTGTGCTCACTCATGCATGACTCGATGGACCAATTTCATTTTCACACAGAAGTTAGTAAATAAGTGTAGGAACAATCCTGCCGAGTTATTTTGCTCAAAACATTTTTGTTAAAAAGTTATGTTATTCTAATCAGGAGGAGACTTACTTTTTTGTTGAGTTTATTCCAACAATACTGATCAATTAAACTCAACACAAAAATAAGTCCCCCTTAATCAAATAACATAACTTTTTAACGAAAAGGTTTTGAGCAAAATAACTCGGCAGGATTGTTCCTACATTTATTGACTAACTTATGTGTGAAAATGAAATTGGTCCGTCGAGTCATGGATGAGTGACCACACATCAAAGGCAGAATTTTCACTTTTTGACTCTTGTGACTTTTGAAAAGTGACATTTTTCCTTTAATGTGTGCTCACTCATGCATGGCATGGCGGATCAAATTCATTTTCACAGAGACGTTAGCCAATCATTTTAGAAACATTCCTGCCAAGTTATGTTGCTCAAACCCAATTTGTTAAAAAGTTACGCCATTTTTGCTTAGGGGGGAGTTACTTTTTTTGTTGTGTTTATATCGGATCACAGAAATACACATTGTATTAACACTTCGTTAGTGTTTGCACATGTTAACAACGTTACTAGATCCCGGGATCTAGTAACTTTGTGGACATGTCTTATCAGGGTTAAAGGAGGTATTCTTTAATACCGCCTAGTTTGATGTCAATAGAACATCATCGTGATAGTTATATACACATATTTGTGCCTAGATTACAGTCACGATTCATCCCTTATCGCCCAATCATTAATATTCATTAGCCTAAGAGGGGCATTATTAGTACTAGAACCAAGGGAAACAAAAAACGGAAGTCCACCCTAAAATGAAATGACGTCACAATCAGCGGTACAACCAAAAATAATTACATTTTCTGCATATTTACGTTTAAACGCCCCCCCCCCCCCCCCCCCCTGTCATATGATCAGTCTGACCAGCACGCCACGGACACTGTAGATGCGAGCAATTACTTTTCAGGGTGGACTTACACTATCATAAATATTCCTTACATCTTGAATGCCATCTTCGACCCGTTGATTTTCTTAACCGAACCCGGTCGGATGACATTTATTAGGCTGTGGAAGAAAACAAACAGAACAACAACAATAATACAAGTATTATGAACATAATCATTATAATTATAAAAGGGTAATCCATCCCCTTTTTAATATTCAGGAGAGGTTAGTAATGGATCAATTTGTGTGTTTGTTTTTTGCACAATGCACGTAATTAATTATGCGTATATATACTATGTATTCGATCGTCCTTTATAATCACCATCCGCGAGACACCGCCTATACAGGTTTCGAACCCCGGCTGCAACGATCAGACCTCTGACCACTAGACCAGAAGACCTTTTTGGGGAGTGTGGGGGGGGGGGGGGGGGGGGGGGTCACTCACCCCTCCCAAGTCCACCTCTTCCAGTACCTGTAAAAGGGGACAATTTTCTGGGAGTGGGAGGGGGTGGGGGTAATATTGGTGACACAGGATTGTGCCGCTTGGGCAATTTCTCTCATGGTGTTCAAGTTGTGTTCAAGTATTCTTAGAAAGAGAGAGGCGGTGTGGGGTGGGAAAGGGGGGGGGGGGGGGGGGTTACCCTCCAACGTGAGCTAAGAAACTTACCGACACAGCGCAATGCCACTTTTTAGAAGGAATTGGGCGGCGTCAGAAGCGTCCATGGGGTTGCCTTCACCCAATCCCTTAGTGCTGTTCTTATAGCATATAATAACAGCCTTAATCTACTCTCGATCACGCAGCGAGAGCGGGGATAATTAACCCTATGTCTTACAAAGAGGGGAGATGGGGATCGGCTATTGAGCCCCTTGCAACGTATACTACCAGAAAGAAGGAACTTACTGACAGAGCGCAACGCCATCCTTGAAATCGTCACGGAATTGTTTGGCGGTCGAAGCTTCCACGGGGATGTCTGGCTTGGCGACGATGTCCTCATCGCTGAAAAAACCCAACAGAACAACAAAAATACGACTAATATGAACATAATCATTATGTATAGGAAGGGTAATCCATCCCCCTTTTTAAACCGAAAACAAAAAGTAGCTACCCCCCCCCCCCCCTCCCTCCTAAACAAATGCTTATAATTTCATAACTGATAATTGTCTCAAAGTGTAATTTTACCACCACATTTCTACAGTTGTTATGAACATTTTGTGTCAAAATCAGACATATCCATCTTCATGGCTGAATGAGCACAGATTAAAGACAAAATGACCCAATTTCAAAAGCACATGTGACTAAATGCATTAATTGCAATTGTAAAACAGTGCAATTAGACATTTCTCAATACCCAATAAACTGTAACAATAATATTACTTTTGTGAATTTTGAAATATGACTATTTTCTCTTAAATGTGTGCTTACTCAACCATGGATTAATGGTTACTTCCCTATATTTTACATATTGTTTTCTTAATGTTTTCCTATCGGCTATTGAGCCCCTTGCCACGTATACTACCAGAAAGAACTTACAAGCAGGGCCTAAAGTCTCTCTTGAAATTCTCCTTGAACGATCCTTGAACTTGGTTGGCGCTCGAAGCTTCCACGGGGATGTCATCATCGCTGAGAACAGCCTTGATCCACTGCCGGATCTGCCCGATCCTGATCCTGGTCGTATGCAGCTACCTTTCTCTAGAATGAACAAAACGAGACAGATTTTGTTTTTCTATCGAGAAGAGAGAACTGTTCCGATGCTAACAATATTATAGTCACCTAATCACGTTGGTCACATATCTACATGCTGAGAACAGACTTGATCCACTGACGATCTTCCGATCCTGATCCTGGTGGTAGGCCTACTGTGCAGCTTTCTTAATCGTGTCAACTTGCCTCCTATGTTCTCATTGCGTTCTACCCTATGTTCTTTGATGTTTCTGTACGATTGATTTGCTGTGTTTGAACTTTAATTAATTTACCAGTTAATTTCCAATAATTATAGTTTGCTCTACCCTCGCCCATGTCTATCATTTAGTTAATACCTTTTACAGTATTATAGTCGTAAAGTCACTCCACGTTGGTCATGCTGAGAACAGACTTGAACCACTGACGGATCTTCCGATCCTGATCCAGGTCGTACTTTGCAGCTTTCTTACTGTAAAATGAACAGACGAGCTACAGGAGATTTATTGGTTTTGATCAAGAAGAGGGGAACTAATGCTAACGGTATTTAGTATCTTCGTGTTGGTCATATGCGTGTACTATCTAGAGAACTACGTAGAGATATATGTCCCTAGCAACCAAAGTCCAGCTGTCAATCCATAATATCCATTGTATTCATATACATCTAAAACAGAGAAAATGTATATTTAGAGGAAAATTTGTCAACGTTGCAACTTTTCCATAGCAACCAAATCTAACTATTTCTTTGTTTTAGCCGTTTACCAGTCCATCGCTAGATTTTCAATAATGAGAACATTGCTTTCTGCTTCAAATACCTTATTGGACATACCTACAACAAAATTAGGTTCTAAAGTGGTACATAGATCACCATTGCTAGGGAGAAATGCGCCCCTAGCAACCAATTTTAACTATTTCTTTGTTTTTAGCCGTTATTCCTTAACGCCCGAAATTTGCAAATGGGAACATTGCATTTGGAGTTCATATACATATTTGAAACATATCTAGGACAAAATAAAGTACTTTCAGAACTGGACTACGGAACTCAAAAACTAAGCCCCTTTTCATGCTTCGGCCCACGGTCTAATATAACAAAACCTTCGTATACGAGTTTATTTCTGCTGGTCCCAGGTCTTTATATTCTTTTGTATTTTTCTACCCTGATAATTATAAAGAGATACTTGAAATAACAATGTCCCAAGGACCTTGATATAATGAGGTTTCACTGTATAAAATAAGTAATTCATGAGGAATACAACACGATTATAACATGAGTATGCGACGTAGTTTATTAATCAATATTCATAAGTTCTAAAAGTATCACTACAATACTTACATCTACGGGCATACCGTATCCTGCGGGTCGAGAGGCCATTGTTGCTTTTCGTTGCTCACTTTCAGTCGACAAACCACGAATGAATCGAACAGCTAGCTAGCGTCAGTCTAAAGTGTAGCCGCACCCTTTAGGTATTTCCAAACTCCAAAGTCAAAGCAAAGTGCTGCTTTGCTAGGCTGCCGTTGCTAAGCTTTTGTTTTCACCCAGCGGCTAGCTGCAGGGGGCCTAAAATCACGACGAAAGTTCAAGGATGTTCGGATAGAAGAATACGTGCCTTCGCAGTTCTTTCATCGCAAAGCATCACGTGACATTTTTGTAGTACGCTCGAATCGCCAAACACGTAGCAGACGGATTGTTGTGTATTATGTCAATGGAACTTTTACTTACTGGCATGACCCCAGAAACTAAAAGAAGAAAACCACGGCACTCTTAAACACCAATTTGTATGTGATCAAGAATTCAGTGACGTAGCTTGGTCGGACCAATTGGGGTTCGCAAATTCTTTGGGGGCCCACTCTGTCTTTTTTATAATTTTTTTTTAAAACAAAATGTTTACCTTACCATGCTTACGGTAATACAGCAAGCTCTGTCTAGTAATTCTGCAGTCGACGATGAGGATGCTCACCATGGATGTTTGCGTTTTATACTTCAATCTCTTCTAAGGGACCTGGCGGTAAAACCTTGACATCCTGAAATCTGTTAAGCATCTTACATTTTAAGGAAGTATGTGTGTGGTTCCACCAAACACAACTTCAACGCATACATTTGGGAATAAAGAGGAAAAGTGAAGTGTAAAAGCAATCGATTCAAATTTCCCTTTTTGTTTCTAAATAACTGTTTGACTGTTGTTCTGTCTTTTATGGCCTGTGAAGCGCTTCTTCTTCTTCTTCTTACGTATTAGGCAACACAGCTCTAACGCGCCATCACTCAAATTTGTTAGCCAATAATAGTACATGTATTGGGGTCCAAGTTGATTAAGTCTGGGTTTTGTTTGCCGGGTGGGCGAAGGATTGGGCACCCGTGGATGATGTTGGTGGCAGTTTGCTCTGGTAAGCCACATGTGCAGGCTGGGGAAGGTCATAGTGAAACTATATAAGCCTATACATTTTAATAGTCTTTAACATGTACCAATATAAGCAATATCGTAATAAATGGGGAGCGGCACAGCGAAAGATAGAAGTGCTCAAGGTCTAAAAATGGACAATTGTACATCCTGACCTGACCCATATTCGGGCGAACTCATATCGTATATAGGGCAAATTCTTGAGCGAAAAATCAGTATCTTTATTTCGTTTTCATTTACCGAACAGTAATGGCTTTATGATAAATCACTGAGCATGCAATGTCAATAACCAGATTTATACGAATACAAACAATATACCGTATACAAACATCACAGTTCGATTCATTTCATGACCACAGGAACTGAACTGTTCTGTAATAATCATTATTATTATTTTTTGTTCACAATTGAGCGGTCTGTATTCCGCTTCGTTTTCTTTTATATTGTAAAGACCTAACAAAGACAGCTAGGTTTTTGCACTCTTTAACTTTATGCTACGTACCATCATGACCATACAGCGTATTCAAATGCACACGTTACGGTAAACCGCGCAATAGTACTCCATATTTACTGTGTGGCTAGAACCAGGCGGAGCATATAAGTCCAGAGTAAAACAAAAAAGGAGTTTTAATCCATTGTAAAGTTGCAATTAATTGCGAGTCAGAAATTATTCGAATTTGAACCAATCCGATTTGCGCATTTAGTCACATGTTCTGATTTGCACCTAATGGCAACTTTACAAGCGATCGCAACTCTTTGTGCAGCACCCGCATGAGGTGTTTTACAAAGATTCTCAAATAAAATGTTTGCTGTGTTATATTACTAATGAATTCCCATAATTTAAGTCCGACCTAGTATTAAGTATGGGTGTCAGTTGGTTTTAAAAGGATCTAGTAACATTGTCCAAATCCACAAATCTTACTCAGCAGAATTCTAGTGGTTCTCTCGAACCTGGATGTATTCGTATTACCAATAGAAACATTAAACAGGTTTAGGTTTTCTGAATTTCCCTTTCGTTAAAAAGATATTTACGATTGAAGTGTTCAGATTTTGTAATTATCCACCGGAAAGTTATAACTGTATACAAAGTCAGTGAAATGAGTAAGCGAATATCACTTTGCATTTTCGCCCATTACTTGGCCATAATATACATTTAACAATAATTGTTCACACTTACTCCACATCAGTGGATATATCCAGCCGTTTCGCTCCGTCCCGAAAAGCCTTCTAGATTATCGTACACGTATTCATAATATCCGTGAAAAAACGTGAAAATGAATATTCATGAGCACATGCAATTTGTTTTATCTCGATATTTAACACACAAAGCTGTCACTGAGAAGCAATTATATCATATGAAAGAAGAAGAACTATACGTTATTATCATTATAATCGCGATTTCATAAATATTTTTTTAAAGGAGAAACTGATGCCTAAACTGAAATTTAAAATGCATATTTTACGGCTTTTTAAGGCTTAAAAACACTTTTGATGCCCACGAAGCAACTCAAAAATTGAATATGATATAAAGATATATGTTTTGTACTAAAATTAGTCTGAAGGTTTTTGATTAAATCTTCGAACGGGTCAGGTAGAAAGAAAAACTGGCCCTACGTATTTTTAATTTTGTAAAAAATACAAAATTCGGAGGCAGCCGATATTCTGCGCGATCTGATTGGTCAATTGGAATATCGGCGATCGTCTTTTCGCCAAGTGCTTTTGCAATCGTATGCTGAAGCATCCCATGAATTTCTCCTTTGAAGACTTTCTGCTTCGGTGAAACACAATAGACGATACTAACCAGAACAATGGTAAGCGCTGCACTGCAGCAGGCCCGTTAACCCGTTCATGACTTTGCTATAACATGCATTCTCCATAGAATTGTCCTGCCCGAGTATTTTCGGGACCTGTCCGGAACGGGTTAATGATCCTTATTTTTCTGCGTGCACCCCCTTAATTCTATACATCGGGCTTTAGAGCCAATATTCCCAATTACCATGGCAACAATGGCTGGTCCGTATTCGGGCCCCTACCCTCCGTCTCCTAGCTTTCGGTTAAAAAGGAAAATTATTGGCCTCGATAATGAGCATTTTCTCTCAAAATAAACGACATAGCATCTTTATATTTATTGGTTGGCGTTGCAGATATGTTTTCTCCAAAACAAAGTGGTCAGATTGAATTGACAACTTTCGAACGGGTCAGGTAGAAAGAAAACGTCAAACAATGCAAAATCAGAACATAACAAGTTACAAAAATATTTCCAAATGTTGACGTTAATTAACTGCTTCATTTTAAAGATATTAATGGGGTGTGATATATCAAAATAACGGCAATTTTATGGCAAATAACTAAACGCAGACGATAATATCAGCCAGGGGTGTCGATCCGTTTTTGAGATTGGGGGGGCGAAATTTGAAAAAATTTCCAGAGTGACCACTGAGAGAGCTCAAAGCCCCACATTGGCATGCCCGGAAGTTTTTATTATGCGCTCATTGAAAGTGTCTTGATGGCTCGAAGACCTGACTTTGGGGGGCACCCACATTTGGGGACAATAATGGGGGTCCAGGGGGCGGAGCCCCCGGAAGCTTTTAGATTTCAGACATTTGCTCCTAGCATGGGTGTTAAAATAGTGAACCTACTCATAACGTATTTTTAAAGGGCATAGCGAGGAAAAGACTGAGCCTTGCATGAGACGGATCCACGTGATCATGTATACTATAGAGCCATCGATATAGTCTAGGGTATTGGGCTCCCATGAAACTAAGCAAGGGCGTCAACAATTTCTCAAAAGTGTAGGGGAGACATTGCGAGGAAGCGAAGCGACCGAGCGGGGGAGGGTGTGGGAGGGGGTGTCCCCCTCCCACAGTAGGCAGCTTTTGTATTTTTGGGCGTGAAATTGTGCGATTTGGTGCACACCTGAGACAGAAATTTCACGTAATATGAAGTATATAGGTATGGAACCAAACATACATAATGACAAAGGGAGGGGGACAATCTGCTCCTTTTTCAAATGTGGGGGGACATGATATTCCAATTTGATTTGCGTTCAGCGCATATGTACCGATATTATTTTATTTCGCTATCTATAGATGATGGTTTAATAAACTTCGTTTGAGGTGTGCGTTTGAGAAATTACGCTGCCCAACACATTTCAAAAGGTGAGTTCCCGCAACCCAAATGAAACTTGCAATATCAGAAACTGTATGCGGCGGAAAAAAAGAGATTTACAGTCCTTTTCAAACTAAAAAACGGCTATTTTGAAGATTTGAGATTGATAAATGTGTCTTTCCCCTCTTTGGCATTATATCACTCAATTTTTTTCTTCCTCATTTTCGGAATTATTGGGGGGGGCGAAATGATATGTTCGCCCCCCCAATATTTTCATTGGGGGGGCGACCGCCCCCCCTGCCCCCCCAGGATCGACACCCCTGATATCAGCATGTGTAGGCGTTGATGATGACATAAGAAATAGCGCGACCATGCATAAATCTCGTTGAATCTCGTGAATTCTCGCTTGCGTATTTCCTATTTATAAGCGAATCGATGTGTAGGATAACTCGCGGTTAAGTAGCTAATTAAGCGCCCAATAGCGGGTAGGCTGTATCAGATTACAACATTCGGGACAACATTACACATTTACACTGGTGGCAGCGGTGTTTCTTAGCGCTCCTCTTCCCCAGAGCAGCAGGCAGCAAACTCCAGCAATGGCTGATGGTATGTAGCAGGAGCTGAATTTTTCATCCTCCTTCAGGACAGTTCATTGGAGCTGATTTTCACCCTCCTTTGGTGGACTTCGCCTGTTTTTGAGGTATTGAATTCTAGTCCAGCTATAACTTGATTATTACTTGACTTATTCTCCCTTCTTCATACAGAACGTTTTGCAGGATTTTGCATCTGTTACCATGTATTTCAGAGATGATTGTGTAAGTTTCTGCTTTGTAACTTGAAGCTGTGTATTAGGGCGTGGCATGCTGATTGAGATTTCTGATTATGATCTTCCTACTTCGTGTGCATACCCTTTGCTGTGCACTCTTCTGATATTTCTACTGATATTTGAGTGATTTAATCAAGTGATTTAATCAGGCTGTGTGAGAGAGATATTTATGTGAACAGCTCATTGGTAATATAGTACATTATTGCATTACAAACACCCTATATCGCTCTACGTCGGTTCTTGTTGGTAGTGTAGAATTTGTAGTGTATGTTAAAAATGAGTTAGAAACATACAAGAGTATAAGTCGTTTTCTACTTACGATTAATAAAAGATCACGGCGCTAGCTGGGTACTTCGGATCGGCGCTGCTTCGAAATAAGTATTTACACGGTCACACGAATAGTCAAAATGGTATGTCACCACAAAGTTTATCCAACGAAAGATATAAATATAGTGTTCGCGTGAGCGAAGGTAAAAACATATATATCCAGGTTGCACGCACAACAAAAAGGGTTTTGTGCGAGATAAAATGGTTAATTTAAACACAATGTTTACGAGTGTTCGCGTATAAAGGGTGGAACGAAACTAAATATGAACTTAAGCGATTTAACTTCCTTTGAAAAGGCATCGCACAGTGTTTGAATATATGTAGTTCCGAATTGAATCCAAGAAGCAAGAAAAATGTTATTTCCGCTGGAGAGTAAAGTGGAGTATATCCGAATGGTTCGGTGGTGCTGACGAAAGTGATGAGATGGAAATGGGGGATGAGGAGATGCCCCAAAATCTTGACCAGTCCAGACCAGACAAAGACTACTGGTAACACTTTGCACCATTAGACCTATTGTCTCGTAACTATACGGTCCCCAAAGATATTCGAATTGTTTCCTTTCATTATCAAGTCAATCCCTTGAGAGTTGCTTATAAGCATCAGGACAATGGGCCCTTTGAAATTAAGTTATAGTAAAGTCTGTCATCAGCCAAATTGCGTCCTGGAACATCCTGGATATTGTATTGCTGGTGACCTGTTTCACTGTTATACTGTTAAGAAATGAATTTTAAAGGGCCCATTGTCCTGATGCTTATAAGCAACTCTCAAGGGATTGACTTGATAATGAAAGGAAACAATTAGAATATATCCGGGGACCATAGCTACGAGACAATAGGTCTAATGGTGCAAAGTGTTACCAGTAGTCTTTGTCTTTTAGGCCAGGCACAGATTGAGCCACAAGTTGAGAATTCGGGCCATAGACTTTATGAACAAATTAATTGCCCACATAAATAATATTATCGATGATTTCACCTTACATAAATGGCAAGTTTTACTGTCGTGTAACAGGATTAATTATATTATGTGATAAAGCTGGATTAGTTTAGTGCGTTCTAATGTTTTCGTGTGCGATACCATCGCTGACCACATAGATGCAAATAATGTACCTGATTTTGTTCAATTTAACATAGAATTTAGCATTTTTATAATAATCACACATCTTGAATTCCCATCTTACATTAATCATGTAAATGGTTATAGGTTCGCTTCCTTGTAACACAACCTCCTATTCAGTGGTGAAGATGGTTCAGTGTGCGTCGGCGCAGACCGAGTGCGTTCTTGCTGTCTTCGTGTGCGACGCCATTGCCGACTGTTCTGACCAATCAGACGAAAGCAATGCCACCTGCCATGGACGTAAGTCAACCACCCCCCCCCCCCCCCCTCCTCTCAGGATTAAACAATTCAGTTACTCTGGTCTACGCAAGCTTTGTTTAACCCACTCCGCGCTGTGGCCTCAAAACCAGAAAATTAAAAAAGAAACTCGTGACACAGTGAACCAATTTCTCATCATCGGTCTAACTAAAAAACCATCTCCTATAAAAAAAAATAATAAAAAAAATAATAAATAAATACAAACAAAATTGAGAAAAAACATTACGTCAGATGACACGAAAAATACTCGGGCTTAACGAGAATTAACTTAATAAATCCGCTGATTAGAAATCATGAGAAATCAGCATGAAGCATTTTAACTGTTGCCATGGTCATGATGGTAGTTACAATTATTGGACATTTACAACAATTAGAAAAGTTTTCTTTTTAAAACAGGGCCCTTACCTGGCTTGATTATGATTATGTCGACCCACGTCGATTATGTCATACTGATTTGTACTATTTGTTTTATTTTTTGTGAACAGATTCAGCGTGCGAGGACATCACACCACACACATGTAAGCATAATGGTACGTGTTTCTCGCATCCACGTACCGACAACAGGGTGGCATACCACAGCTGCAACTGTCTGCCCATGTTTACCGGTGACTACTGCGAGTTTGAGCTTCCTCCAACGACTACAGGTCCTCTTGAAACTGAATCGTTAATCCTCACGACTAAGGTGACTGAAAGGACGCTCCTGACGTCACAAGAACTGCCGCAACTGACGCTTGTATCGAACTCTCCCTCAGCAACACGAGGCTCAATAACTGTTACGGAAGGGGGAGTCGCGGGGTATGAAACAACGCCATCTTTAGTAACTGCAGATACTGAAACTGTCACCGAGAATGTATCGAACGTGTCCCACGAAATCAGCCCGACGGCCGCTACTGATGCGTTTACAAGTCACAAGTCTTTTGTTACCGAAGAATCAGTGACCGAAAGTCCGCCGCATACCACAGTGCCATCGTCTTCAGGTCCAGGAACGCAAACTGTACCATCCACATCAACCATCTTGACAATGTCACCGTCTTTATCAGAGTCATCGCTGATAGGTAATACGGAAAGCACAGCGCCACGCAATTCAAGCGATGCAGTATCATCATCTCCATCTGGTGCATCGCTGACATCATCATCTTATTCGATGATGTTAACAACACTTTCATCATCTCGATATTCCGCTTTATCGCGGACATCCTCAACGGAAAGGACAGTGTCACATGGGTCCAGTGACACGACAGCCTCATTCAATGGTCTCACCAGTGCCCATTCAACTCATGAATTAAATTCGACCGAGGCAATCTCAGAACCCCCAACATCGGTTAAAGGAACTTTCGAATCTGTATCGCTGGGGAACCCATCCACATCAGAAACATCTACTCTATCCCAGGATGATACCATTTCGCACAGGACTAGTGACGGCACCCTGGTCCAGGGTTTCACCGATGGCCACCTTACTTCCTCGACAAATCCGACTGTAACAACCTCAGATTTGCCAACATCAGCGATTCCTTATCCGTCTGCATCATCAGGTAATAATTATCTTGTTCGTTATTCAGATAGCAGTGGTAGGATAGGCATTAACAACGGAATGTTTCGATGAAGCTCATAGAGCGCCCCATCAAGTTTTCAAAAATAGACCTATTAAAAAGGTGGAAATGAGGGGAACACTGTTAACAAACAATATTGTAGGCTAGTGATCATTTTCTACAAACAAAAATTGCACTTAAGCTGTAATTCAGCTGTATGTTTGAGATATTGCATCGCCCAACACATTTCAAATACTCAATTAACAGTCTACAGTGCGAGTAAAAAAAACGAAACCGGACTTTGATAGCTTATAAATCCACGATTATAAACATATATATGTTGATATTGATATTGGTATCAGATTAAAGCTTTGGAAATTGCCTTTAAAATGATACATCATACATTTTGATCACTTTACGCTTTATCGAACGCAAACTTATTATCCAAAGTCATGCAAAAACTACCCGTGTCCAAGTTTGCCCTTGTCTTGTTCTAAACACAACAAACAAAAGTAAGTCCCCCTAATCAAAATAGCGTAACTTTTTAACGAAAAAGTTTTGAGCAAAATAACTTGGCAGGATTATTTCTACACTTATTGACTCACTTCTGTGTGAAAATGATATTTATCCGTTGAGTCATGAATGAGTGAGCACACATTAAAGACAAAACTGTCACTTTTCTAAAGTCACAAGAGTCACGGTGACTTTTGAAAAGTGACAATTTTGTCTTTATTGTGTGCTCACTCATGCATGAATAAGAGGACCACTTTCCTTTTCACACAGAAGTTAGTGAATAAGTGTAGAAACAATCCTGCCAAGTTATTTTGCTCAAAACCTTTTTGTTAAAAAGTTACGATATTTTGATTAGGGGGGAACTTTTTTGTTGCGTTAATCATAAATTAATGCGTTTGTTTACCGTTTTTTTCAAAAGAGCATTTCAAGAATATGTGTTGAAGGGGATCCCCCACTGTCCTCCCATCAGCAGCCCTATTGTTTGGAGGCAGGGGCCCTGAATAGGACATGTTAGGATGAAGTTATCTTTGAAAATCATACAACAGATGCAACCATTCACAACACAAGAACACTGAACACTTGGACACGGGTAGTTTTTGCATGCCTTTGGATAATTAGGTCGCGATCGGTGAAGCGTGAAGTGATCAGAGTGTATGATATATCATTTTAAAGGCAATTTCCCAAGCTTTAACATGATACCAATATCAACATTTATACCTCTAAATTTCTGGATTTATAAGCTATCAAAGTCCGGTTTCGGTTTGTTTGACCCGCACTATATACAGACCCCCAGCTAGCCACCTGACGTCGGGCCGATGTCGGAAGTTGGTTGCCGGATGTCGGCATATCGCCGTTGGCTCGAGGTTAAAATGTCCGCCAGCCCAACATCGTCACGACGTCATTTTTGTGATATATTGGCATAACGTCATTTTCCGACAATGGCCCAACATCATCTCATGACATGATGTTGGGCCATTGTCGGAAAATGACGTCGTGACGATGTTGGGCTGGCGGACATTTTAACCTCGAGCCAACGGCGATATGCCGACATCCGGCAACCAACTTCCGACATCGGCCCGACGTCAGGTGGCTAGCTGGGCCGTTACCTAGCTCCTCTTCAACTAACTTGAATTAAAGTTCGCATAACCGAATTAAGCTTGGGAACGAGTGAATCATAATCTCGATGCGAGAAATTGCTCCTTTATAACTGTACTCAAACAGCAATATATATGATCCATCACAATTTCCATTCCATTTTATCTCAAGTTAATTCGTCTGTAATTCATAAATGCTTGAATTGCCTCGTCATAATTGTATACTGCAAAACAATATAATATTCTTTTACGTATATAGTTTAATTTCCATATTTTCTCAAATTCAAAATCAAGTTTCATTCGCCTGTTATGCCTCGGAAGCAGCAATTTGCAAGTAAAATGATATATGCAACTGCGTGGTGTTACAAGTGCTTGAAATTAATTACCCAGTTAACTGTACCCAACCTGAAATGTATCAAATAATAATTTACCATTAACTTTCCAATTTTGTCTCCAATTCAAAATCAAGTTTCCTTCGCCTGCAATGCCTCGGAGACCGCCATCCTGACCTCCTTGTCCTGTGGCTCGGAGCCCGACGAGTGCATCTTCTCTTTCTTCGTCTGTGACGGCGTCCCAGACTGTTCCGATGGCTCGGATGAGAGCCCAGCAACCTGTCACGGGGGTAGGTTTGACGTCACATCAGTGGCGTAGCGCCGGAGGGCATGGGGGCAGTGCCCCCAATAATTTAACAAAGCAATACAAAACATAAAGGGAAATTCCTTTACAAAGTAAAGTAGAGTGTTCCCCAATAATTCACGTGCCCCACGCTACGCCACTGTGACACAGCTATGTTGTTGCCTTGGGTAGTGGTTCTACTTCTAAACAATGTCGAGCAAGCCGAGAATTTGTGCCAGTAGCGGCTATACTAAGAACGCTATTCGCCAGTTCAAATCCACTTTCATGCCAAAGTCAATAGAACAGGTGCTGAAAACCATAACCACTTTTTGTTTACAAAAACATGCGATGTCAACACTTTTATCGTATCCTTCTATATCCGTAACATTGGTCGCAATATTATGTCAATAATGAATAGCCTAGGGTATAATCTTTGGTGTCTCTTTGATTTTGTTTTAATTTGTACGATAAATTTAGAGAATGTAATTATAAATATAGACGATTTATGTAAGTTTACTTAATATATCGCTCGATTTTAAATGCAGAACCCGTTTGCAACAGTCTAACCACGGAAGCATGTTCCAATGGTGGAACCTGCATATCACACCCTTCAACGAGTGAACGCGTTGCCTACTTCAGTTGTCTCTGCACTACCGGTTTCTCGGGAGAAATCTGCAAGGAAGAAATCCCGCCAACGACGCGAACATCGAGCACATCAACCTCACCACCATCTCTAGATACTATCGGATTTACGAATGGAGATATATCAGATGTACCGAGTGATCTGAGCTCAGTGACGTATGGTTCGCAAACGCTCGAGACCATTTCAGCCGACGACTATTCAACGGATTTAGTGAGTGACCAGAGATCAGTTACGCACGGCTCGTCTACGCCTGAGACCATTTCAGCTGACGACTATTCAACGGATGTAGTGAGTGACCAGGGATCAGAAACCACGCCTACGCTAGAGACAAATTCAACTGACGACTATTTAACAGATGAAATGATTGAGAACTCTGGAACAAAAGCATTGCCCACGATTGAGGCCCTTACGACTGATGAAATAACTACAACCTGGATGGATACCACGAACCAGTTTAGTGAATTCACAGACAGTAGCTCACAACATGTCCAACAAACATCTTCTCCCAGTGAGCTTGACAGAACGGATACATTCACGGAAGTTTATACCATGATGGTGACCGATCATTCTGATGATAGAGACGATGCGGACATTACTACCCCTGACAATTTGGAACCACATAGTAAAGAGACGTCTGCATCAGCTAATGATGCAAGTTCAACGGTAACTATGGTAACCGATAATGCATCTCTTAGCACAGATGTTTTACGGGAGACGGAAAGTAGTCTGGCAAGTCAAGGTGAAATAGACATTGTTACAAATATATATTCGACAGGCACGCAGGAAGGAAATTCTACTTCAGAAAACCATTCTACCGATCAAGAATTCGTGACATTTCTGACCACAATAGTTTTGGAAACAAGTGAATCATCTAAAGAAGTATCTGAAATACCAGCAACGTCGTTAGATTATGGAGAGATGTCAAATTCAACGCCCCAGACACCGATATTCACGACTGAGACAAGCGCGGAGACAAAAGCACCACATAGTCCAATAAGTCAATCCCGAACTACAGGAAATGCCGAAGAAACTATGGTTACTTTCGAACAACTAACCACCGATGTTTTCCATACATCTGACATCACAGAGGAAGTTACGTTGATGTCAACATGGTCAACAGACGATGTACAATCACTTGAACTGACAGAAGATGTCACCACACCAGAAGCAGGAATATATCCAGTATCAAGTAGCACCAGGTCGCCCCAGACCACGACGCAATCTCTAAGTATGGATCCAAATTCATCTACAACTATATCTGGAGAATCAACAGATCCTGGAATCTCTCGCACCTCGCGGACGGGTGGTATCACTTCAACCACTCCTGAAGTCACACTGGATAGAACCATCACCACGTCAATGACCACGTCTATGAAAACGTTAGACTATTCAACATCAATCTCTTTGACAACCGAGGCAAAGAGTTTCTCTGAACTCACTGAGCAGTTTGGGTTAATATCGACTTCATCGTCAGCAACGTCTGGTTATCCACGCACCGAAGTCTTCACGACGTCACCAAGTCTTCCAACATCTGACCCAAGAACCACCTCAGTTTTGACCATGTCACCAAGTTTTTCATCTAAAGGTAGGCCTACGATAGCCACCTCAGATCAGACGTTATTAACTTTGCATAGCGATCCCACAAATTCATCACGCACCGTGACGGAAAACGTCACAGCCATATCGACATCAATGACATCGACAAGTTCATATACCGCTTCAACCAAGCGGACGTCGGATACGTTGGCCTTTGCCATTGTATTGTCAACCGGGGCCGCCATTTTGTTTGTAATCATCTTCCTTGTGATACTTGGGTGTTACTTATCCCGAAGGCCGAGACGCTATAGGGAATGGAAAGAAAAGAGATCCGTAAGGTGAGCTAATCTGTTTCCTCCTATGGAGATATTCTTATTGTCAAAGACTTAATCTATGAATTTTCATAACCAACGAATATTTCTTACCCTAATAAAAACCTTACTGTTAGTGTTACCATAACACTAACCCTAACCATTCATAAGCCTGACCATAATACTACTTTTCACAAAATTACTTAGCGATACATAATCAGAGCAGTTGTCACCGGAGCAAATTGCTTGTCACAAGAAGAACAAGTCTGATTAACACGCTATCAAGAGGATGATACCGGGATGATACCATACCAGAGATATTTCGGTGATATAAGGAAAGTATCATTGTTAGAGAAAAGTAATACGGGAAGTGGCGCATTATTTTCCTACAATTATATTTACATCAGCAATATCTTGACATCTACCAAAGATTACCACGCCCCTAACCCGCTAACCGAAACACTAATACTAACCCAGACAAATACTTGCGATTATTTTTTCCCATACCCATTTCGTCTGCAGTTTGCGGCGAATGGTTTACAAGCGAGGAAGCACCAGTAATGCAGGTGAAATAATATTAACGACTGAATCACGTGACCGTGGTGAGCGCTTCTATTCAATTTTATGAACAGTAGCTTACCAAATTATTTGTCATATCAAATTTGAAATGATGACTTGTAAATTGAAGATGCATAATTTGTTTTATTATTTTTTTATTCATACTTCACCCCTTAAAAGTAAAAGAGAGTATATTGTGAGTAATATGAGTTTTGGGGTGATTTAGATATGCTTATAATTATGTATTTCTCTTTTAAAAGCCCTAAAGGTTCGGAGTTGGTATTTGGTATCCAACTATATCCATTAAATATAGATATGTTGTACACTCGTTAATCAGTATTATCCACAAAGGATCGGTTAGATTAACAACTACCGGTCTCCTTCAATTCTCACTCTATTCACTTCATCTCACAGGGAGTATGCAGCCTTTCCATTTGGTTTCCGACCAAGAGATATTAGTACGAGACATTGGGCATGACGAGAACATCGCGGGCGAAACCTATCAATCGAGATCATCATCATTCAGGAAATCGATCACGCAATCATCAAATAGTATATGTTTCGAGAACAACACGGGCCAGGTACACAATTTTAGTGACATCGCGGTAGTCCCGTCGAGTGACGGGCAGACTTTGCGCGGATCTGAAATGGATGTTCATATCGATGCTGACAACGACGATGATGTTGACGATGAATTCGAGTATGACAGCGGTGTCGGCGAGGTGTTCGCAATGACACGCTTTCCAGACACAGAGTTCTGGCTACCTCGCAGACTGACGGGAGACTTGAACGAGATTGTACCCTATTATGTAACAGACGACAATGAACCGATACCAGTATCGTACGTTTAAAGGGATCTAAAGTTTTAAACGTTTAAAGAATTGACGAGACTTGTGCAAAAACTGACAAAAGGTTGATAACATTCGGATTTCTGTAATATGCTATGTCCACTGAGTGAAGTGTGGAAATTCCATGGTAAATTAATGTCATGCTACCATGTAATGAACGAAAATGCAGTGATATTTGCTAACTTATTACATTAACTTGTGCTCATGGAGACTTTCAAATCTGAACACATCAACCATCGTCATCGTAATAACGAAAGAGAAATCCTGAATACCGAAACATGTTACATGCTTCTAAATTGGTAATACGAATACAATATATGTAAGAACCGTAAGTAATGTTTATGAATTTTGACAAATAGATCCCCGAAGAATCACGAGAAGCAATGACATCGCCCAAATTGCGACTGAAAAATATTCACAAGTCACAGAAACCGTTCAAATAATATAAATGTTCAGAATTCACAAATATCCATAGATCATGGAAACTTAAACGATACACATTTATGTACCTTTTTTCTTATACAATATTGCTTAAAAGCACACATTGCATGGTGATGAATAAGAACTGCACTTTCTGCACACACACACTTTTTTTTCTTCGACAATTACAGTTTAATGAAAGATAAAGTAGAAATGATTCTGAAATGATTCTTATATATAAAAAAAATACAAATACAAATCAAGTGTATATTCAATTCATGAAATAAACACACACACCCACACAAAATACTATAGCTCGCTGTTGCATGCAGATATTTAGTTATGTTTGAGAGTAAATATCTGCATATAAATAAAATATCTGCAATTACAGCAATTTTCAAGATAAAAAGGGAGAAAAAGTCAAGTAAGTACCAATAATGAAACGAAGTAGTCTGTGCATATAACATGTTAGAATAGAGGGCATAAATGCCATAATCGTTTTATTGTGTTTATTTAGGAACACTACATTAGCAACGTACACAAAGGTAGTTTACAGTATAATACAATTCGAACTCACATAGTTGATAACTATTTACTAACTTTACTTCAAAACAATAAGGTAGAAACAAAAATTAAACAATGTCACACAACACAAAAGAAATTAGCTTTTAAATTGTGCACTATGATTAACAAAGTATAAAATTAGATTTGTTTTTACTTTGTAGGAATATGTATCAATATCACACAATTAAGCCAATGCAAGAGAAAATTGACTTTCTTTCAAATTTCCCAAATACATATGTGCAAAAGTCATGTTTGTAGATATCAGATGCACAATATTTACCATCAGCAGAAAATATAGTATAATTTGAAAGCCTAGAAAACCCACTCTTTATAGAGGAAGCAAGATGTCATTAATTGACTTTAAATGTTGTTGTACAGTCAAACCTCATTATAACGAGCATCTTGGGCCCATTGAATTTACTTTGTTATAACAGATTTCTCTTAGTATCATATTCAGGGCTTACAAAGTAATAAAATACTTAAGACCTGGACGTGTGAAATTACCTCGCTATACCGGGTCCCTGGTAATAACAAAGCTCGTTATAATGAAGTTCCACTGTATTGAAGTTTGGGAATTCACAGAGGTTTTTTTTAATGATTTTTAGGGGCACTTTGGGGCATTTAAGTCTTAGCAAAATCTCCACATTTTTTCTTTCACTTGAATACAGTTGACTTCCATTGAAACTTACAACAAACTCCATAGGATCAGTCAGGGCTATTATGGAATTAGTTGATACATGTTTCAGGATCACAATAAAATAAAATAATTTTTGAGAAATGCATAATAAATTTTGAAACAAAAATTGCCTCTTTATAATAATATTTTGTAATTCATTAAGTGATCTTCATTACAAGAGTTTATACTGCTCATCGGGTGTAGACCAGGGTAAAAATATGTATGAATAACTAATAATACAATACTAGCTAACAGCTTAAAGGGATGCCTGTAAAGTGTCTAACACTTGGAGCTTCCTTGTTTCTCTTCTACCGTGTAAGAGAAGAATAAAATAGGGTAAGATTTTGTTTAATGCCCCTTTAGTATGACGATATCTATCATTCAGCTCAAGAGCATTAAAGGGTACCACCACCCAAAAATAATATTCTTATCAAAGAAAGGTAACATCTCTAGTATTCCATTCCATCAACAAGTTCACCAAAATATGTTTCCAGAAAAGAAAAACAAAATTGGAAACTCATCACCATTCTAAAGCATGCGTTCATGTGGTCTGAATTACGCAGACTGCTATGTGTGCAGTGAATTGCAACGTGTGCAGAGCGAACGAATCGCCTGGGAATCTATTGTTTACAAACGTGCGCGTGAATAGCTGCATTGGCGCACTTGCAAATGGTTGGCGCGTATGGAACCAGGAAATAGCAGTGGTTCCGTAAGTGGTGGAAATTAATTGCTTTGTTTATGAATTACACAACCCTTTACAAAATGTTGGGTATCTATTTGATATCACAAAACGGTAGCAAAACATATAATAATGTGTTGTTCTTTGCCTGGTGGTCCCCTTTAATGAACGGTCATAAACCTCATAAACGTCATACAGTAATTCGTTGTAAAAGCTGACGCATATTTTCGCTTTTTTAACCAGGAAAGCAGTGTTCTTTTTCAATGAAACTTTTACACATCATTCAGACATTCAGATTAAAGTTTCAAATGTCATTTTGGGCAATATCTGACACTTTACAGGTGCACGTTTAACTAATTACTTTTCCATTATTCTAGCAGACCTCTACAAATTATAGGAAATCAGACATGTACTGTTTGCATAACTTCAATGTCTCATACAGAAATATAAGTATATTTCTATATTACTACTCTGCTCTGTAATACAATTGGTTAACCATTATTACATAATAGTTAACAAGTTGTATTTTGTCCCTATGTTATATGACTGTACATGATTTTAAATCTGCAATAAAAACAAAAATATATACCTTTTTTGCGTTATTAGAACAAACATTGTACAGAAGCATTGCATGACAAAAAAATTGACAAAATGGGTTCTTAGTCAAGTGAGAAGAGTTTGTTTGACTTCTTTGTGTCTATTAACATGAATGATACAAATGTAATGTGATAGAAATCTGGGCTCATATTCATAAAAACTACACTGGCTTAGTTTCATTCTAATTCCATTTTACATGATAGGACTAAGTTATCAACACAACATTTTATTAGTCTATATTTTGTTATCTTGGTAAGCATTTTTTTACCTACTAAGTTGACCCTAGTTGGCAACTAGTGTTATATCTTGTTGCATACTTAAACCTATCATTTGAAATAGACTTAGCATGGAACTAGGCTAGGCTGGGGGACGTTTCACTAAACACTCAAATTGATTTGAGCATCTTCCTAATCACTAAAAAATCGATGCAAAAATAGATTTTAGGGATTAGTGAAACACCCTCCTGGTCATAATATGATAAATTTATTGTAATTAAGGATGCTACAAAATTTAATATAAAAACACATGTTTTGCTTAATGAAGACACACATTTTATACCCATCAGGTCAGGTGGTTTCCATCAAACAAACAACTCTCTGACAAACTCAGTACAACATTTTTCATTTTATACAGACTGTCCCAGAAAAAAAAAGAAACCGGGTTTCATGGCAGAAATTTTATGTTATAATGAATAATTTCCTTGATGATATATATATGTCTGAAAAGCTCTGTGTCTCTTCTTTCATTTGATATACAACTTATGGCACATAATTCACGCATGACTGAATTAGAACGATGGAAAGTGGTGTTACCAAAATTCCATTTGCACGCAGAAATTGCAAGTTTGGGTGAGGTTTTGGGGTGAGTTTTAAGGGTAGTAAACATACTTATTTTTAAAAAGGACAAACACTGCATACAAATTCATAATTTTAACTTTTATATGACACCTCATGAGTACAATGAAAACATGCTTGATTCCAGCCCAAATGAGTAACTTTCCTGATCTAGACTGTTTCCCATGTTTTCCCTGATCCCCATGTTTGTGTAAATTCACTCATGCATCAAAGTCCATTGTTAGCTGCTAAGTCAGGACAGCTGAGCGACTTCTTACTCAACTTTCACTCATTTGGGCAGAAATCAGGCATGTTTTCATTGTAATCGTTCTCTGGCATAAATCATTTATTTGTTTAGAATGAGGTGTCATGTAAAAGATAAAAGTATAAACTTTTATATGGTGTTTGTCCTTTTTTAAAATAAGTATGTTTACAACCCTTAAAACTCACCCAAACTGAAAATTTATACGTGCAAATGGAATATTGGTAACACCACTTTTCCATTGTTCTAATTCAGTCATGCTTGAATTATGTGCCATAAGTTGTACATCAAATGAAAGAAGAGACACAGAGCTTTTCAGACATATATATATCATCAAGGAAATTATTCATTATGACAGACAATTTCTGCCATGAAACCCGGTTTCGTTTTATCTGGGACAGTCTGTATACACACACATATGTGTATCACGCATATGAACATTGGCTACCTATTGAATATTTAAGTGTGACGTCACTGCTATTCATTGCGACGGGTAATCGTTCTTATCTAAACCATGTCAGGCAAGCCAAAAAATGCTGTGACCTAGGGATTGGTGGGAAGGCAACCATCCTGTTCAGGCAAGTGAAATAATGAATTTCAAAATTTGTACTTGCCGAACAGAAAATGAACTTACCCGTGAAAAAGAGAATAAATTAATTGTCCTAGGTAGCTCGATCTGCTTGACAAATTTCTCTCTTGTATTTAGATAAGATGTACACACAAGGAATTACATTTTCTCTCTCAAAGTTGACTTGAACAGAAATAGAAGTTGCCCGATCAGGCAACCAAACTCGACCATTTATTACATTTTACTTGCCTGACATAAATTTGTACTTGCCCCGACAACAGGGCAAGTGCTTGTGCCGAGCCCTGCATTAATATAAATGTTATAACAAAATAATGTGATATTACTACTTCGGTACTCTATTCAGTATTCACATAGGTACAGTTTTCACACATACAAAAATAACAAAGTACTGACTGCACATAAAACTAAAGCTAGGTACTACAGTCAACCCTGCTCTAGCCACCACCTGTATATAAAGACCACACAGCTGGATTCACTCGGAAGCAGTGTGTATATACAGTCAAACCAATCTTAGCAGTCACCTGTCTATAGCAGCCAAACTGTTTATAGTGGCCACCAAAAGTGATCCCCTGCTTAGTAAAACAGTGTTATGGAACCCGTCTATAGAGGTCACCTGTCTACAGTGGCCATTTTTCTTCTTACCCTCAGGTGGTCACTACACACAGGTTTGACTGTGAATGAGCCCTTCTAAAGAGCAATCTACTCAAAATGACCACTTTTTGTGTCTCCCTTGTGTGGTCTTTATAGATAGTTTGACTGTACTTTAAAATAAGGGACATATATCATATACTGCTTTACAACATGGGACACACATACAGGTACGCATACACCCGCATCATTGGTGAAACATTATGCACATTTAGCAAAACAAAACAAAATGAATGCAATATAAAGTAATTTGTATTCCCAGTGTATTGACCACAATTTATGCATGATAGGAAAGCAGTTAAATATTAGGCCGATTTCCAAGGTAAACAAACAGCAGTGTTAATAACATTAAGTGTAGAAAATATCGTTGAACAAAAAATGATTTAGATTGTAAAATCTGGACCTACAAATCTTTAATTATGAAGCAAATATTAGCCAAAAATCCACAAAAAAAATTACTTGTGCTGTTGTAATCAAACCAACATTGCACCAAGTCTGTTTGAGACTAATATGGCACTGTGTGTTTCTGAATCACTATGTGAACTCATCTGAAATTGCAATTTATTATATTCATCATTGTCTGTGAGTAGGTCTGTATGCGGTGTGTGCATACATGTACATGTGTTTGCCACTGGCTTTGTGAACTCAAAATTTTCACATTCTTTAGGTGAGAAAGAGAAATAATATCGAAGGAAACTATGAACATAAAACAAACAAACAGAAGTTTACATCTTTACAGTTTTGTTACCAAAATACATAATCGTAGGGGTCTCTCTAGAACAGTGCAAAAACACCTTAGAGGCTACCTTCGATAAATAGATAACAACAAATTAAAAAAATCAACATATTGGCCCAGATTCACAAAAGAGGTTTGTACAAACCATGGTCTACATCTATGGAGTGCCATTTGTAAACTACTGGAGAAAGAATGTAAACTCCTTACTTGTTAACAATGTTGATGGTACACATTTACTAAATGCACCAAATACATGTTTGTCTTCTCAGATGGTGAAATTTGCTGGTTAGCAAGCACTAACAGTCATATCATTCGAAATTATAAATTGTTTTACTTGTATACGAGAAGCACTCCATAGATGTAGACCATGGTTTGAACCATGGTTTGTACAAACCTCCTTTGTGAATCCGGGCCATAGTCTGGAGAAGTGAATCTTGTAGCCAAGCAACAGAAAACAACATGTACTAGTGATATGAAATTAATTGAACTAATTTATTGTAAAGGAATGTTCATGACCAAATCACAAATTAACTCAACGAAAATGGTAGAACTCTAGTGGTAGTAAAGATTAGTTATGAGAATGTTAGTCCAATTAGATGCATGTATTTGTTGAAATTAATTATTTGGAATACAAAATTAATCGCACGTTTTTTCCAGATATTTTATCATGACATAAGTATTTTGTTTTCTTTGTTTGGGGCCACTCGAATTTGAAAAATCTTGTCTTTACTTGCCCGACTTGGCAACAAGGCAAAAGGTTAATTTCTAGCATTCTTATAATAAAAAAATCCTGTATTTTTGAAGTGCAAAAAGATGTACAAATAAAGTTAACATTAAAAGTGTTGTTACCAAATTATAATTCCTTCACAGCAATACATTGAAGAATAAATAATTTGAAAAATTACTGATACATTGTTATGCTTTTTTTATATTTTTAATGATAGCAGCCTTTGTTCTTTCATACACTGTCAATTTCTTCCAGCCCTTTCAGGGCTACACAAATTTGAAATTTCATAATTTACAAATAGACATGTTCCATGTCTTACTACAAAAACATTCAGATACATACAAAGAATCAAGGAAATCTAGTGAAATACATACAGAAAGGGTGAATGCCTAAGAGATGGAAATGTTTGAACCACATCCATATATACAGTCAAACCTGTCTTTATTTTAGTGGCCACCTGTTTATAACAGCCAATCTGCCTATAGAGTAGAGTGGCCACCAAAAGCAATCCAATGCAAATAAGAACAATATTATGGAACCAGTGTCTAGTATAGAGGTCACCTATCTACAGTGACCACTTTTCTTGTTTCCCTTAGGTGGTCACTATACACAGGTTTGACTGTATTATGTTATGGAACCTGTCTTCAGAGGTCACCTGTCTACAGTGGCTACTTTTCTTGTTTGCCTTAGGTGGTCACTATACACAGGTTTGAGTGTATTATGTTATGGAACCTGTCTTCATAGGTCACCTGTCTACAGTGGCTACATTTCTTGTTTCCCTTTATAGGTGGTTACTATACACAGGTTTGACTGAATTATGTTATGGAACCTGTCTTCATAGGTCACCTGTAGTGTCTACAGTGGCTACTTTTCTCGTTTCCCTTAGGTGGTCACTATACAGGTTTACTGTATCATGCTGTATGCCGTCTTCATAGGTCACCTGTCTACAGTGGCCACTTTTCTTGTTTCCCTTAGGTGGTCACTATACACAGGTTTGACTGAATTATGTTATGGAACCTGTCTTCAGAGGTCACCTCTCTACAGTGGCTACTTTTCTTGTTTCCCTTAGGTGGTCACTATACAAAGGTTTGACTGTATTTGCATCATTTGCTTATAATGCTTCAGCAGTGGACATTGCTTGCTACCCTCCTGTATGTGATTTAACTTGACTTATTTCTGATAAATCAGACTAATCAAACGATCTGCATGAACGGTTCCCCCGGTTACAGTTTGGTTGACCGATTATCCACAGACCAAATAACAAACAGATAGAAATGTCTGCGCTAAAGTCATATATATGTAAAACAATCTCTTTGTTTTTTTCTGTAGCTCTTTGGTTACCTCACGATATTGCCCGAAGAGAGAGTATTAAAGGGATCTAGTAACATTGTCCATATCCTAAAAACCAATTGGAATTCTAGCGGTTCCCTCATACCTTGTTGTATTCAAAAGCATGGGACAGATTTCAGTTTTTCAAATTTCCCTTTCTTTAAAAAGATATTTATGATTGAAGTGTTCAGATGTTGAACTATCCACTGGATAGTCGTAACCATGTACAAAGTCAGTGCAATGAGTTAGTGAACATCACTTTGCATTTTCGCTCATTACTCGGCCATATAACGTCCATTTAACTTGAAATATTTTACACAACACCCAGTGGACATATCGGATAACAACAATATACATTGTATCAACCACTCATCACTTTTTGCACATGTTAACAAAGTTACTAGATCCCTTTAAATTACATCAAAATCATTGTGGATTCAGTGGCTGTAGAGACAGATTATCTAACAAACTTTCACATCTTACCCTCATGAACTGGAGTGGAGACAAGCTACTTAGTATTCCATTTCTTGGAATACAATTAGCATTTAAATTAATTGCTGCTATGACAGGCAAAACCTGGGCAAGTTTTTTTTGACCAATATTCATGTAACCCTGCTAGCCTAGTTTCATGCCATCTTAGTTTCTGATGACAGACCTACAAATTAAAAAAGTGATCTTTTTATTTGCCAACTAGCGTCAACTTTAGTTGGTAACAACAGCTAACTTAGATAAACTTAAATCTATGTCTAAGAAAACTACACATCGCTTGTTTAGCCCACCATCCCCCCCAAAAAAGACTTAGCATGAAATTATGTTCACAGGGTTTCATAAATATAGGCCATGTTGTCTGGAACAACATTTGGTATACAGGATGAATGCATACAATTTGACATGTTGAATTGTGAACCAGTCCAACTGAGGAGGCTGTAGGGGAATCTTTGGCAGTGCTTGAAATTAGCATAAAAGTCTGCTGGCCCGGGCCAATAAATATTGCCTTCAGGCCACCAAATTTAATTGATCTTAAATTCCACAGGCCTGAATGGGGCAACTAAATATAACATAATTTGTTATATTTGTCTGTGTTGGGGCCACAAGATTCGGGTTTCGGGCCACAAGGCAAAAAAAGATGTACATTTCTAGCATTGTTGACTTTGGTTAGGGTATGCCTAAAAGTTTATTTTGTTAGCAAACCGGTCTATTCCAGTTCTCCTGCAGCCTGCATGAATCTTGGACAAGGTGCCCACGCCTTTCGTCTACTACGCACCCCCTACAGGTAACTTGCCAATTGGTCTTAGGTGTCGATTTCGGGAGTATTTCCCTCCCGGGACTCGTGATAATTTTTTGGGCGAGTCACGGGTACCCGAAATTTACCCATTTGTTGATTTCGCTATCGGCATGTCACGCCGCTGGAAAAAACATGTTCATTCAAGTGACAAAAATGCAGCGTATTTATGACAAACTCTGGCGTTCAAAGAAGGAAAAAGGAAAGAAAAGAAAATGAGAGTGGGCAGATAACTCTGGCGTTCAAAACGGGGACTTTTGCTCTTTTTTTTCGGGATATCGAGTATCGATTTTTGCGCCCGGGACTCTACATTTTTCAGCGGGACCCGGGTACCCGTCAACAGCACTAATTGGTCTTCACCTCTTTATTCTACGTTCCAATTGGTCTACAAACAAAGTCAATGTGAAATAGGTTTAAAATAAGGATTTTGGTAAGGGGTTGGGATAAGTGTGAGGGTTAGGTTTCGGGTTGGGATTGGGGGTTGGGATTAGGGGAAGGGTTGGGGGTCAAATTGTGTAATTGGGGAAATTGATCTTTCAGGCATCATGTAGTAGACCACATGGGTGTAGATGAAGTGGGTGTAAATCAAATGGGTGTAGACCAAATGGGTGTAGACCAAATTGGTGTAGACCAAAGGGGTGTAGACCAGATGGGTGTAGACAAAATGGGTGTAGACCAAATGGGTGTAGACCAAATGGGTGTAGACAAAATTGGTGTAGACCAAATGGGTGTAGACTAAATGGGTGTAGACCAAATAGGTGTAGACTAAATGAGTGTAAACCAATCAACCATTAACCCCTAACTATATCGCCTGACACACCTCTAGCAGTTTCTCTCGTTCAGCTGCCTGTACTCCAGGTTCAGGAGCTCAAATATCTCCTCCTCCGTCTTGGCAGGGACAGAGCAGTTCTGTAGGGGGAAAAACAGTAAAGAGCATGACAGATTTATCAAATGGATATTATTTAATCATTCATATGGGACATGTTCTCTAAAAGAACCTAAAGCCAGAGTACTGCCCAGACCAGTCATGCATGTGTTAGCTGTTAGCCGTCAGGTGTTAAACAATCCCACACATTTTTCAATTTCTTTCAATTTGATTGTATAGCTTCAAAGAATTTTACCAATCCAACTCAATTTTTAAACATCTAAATGGACACAAAAGTCTAATTACACAAAGCTGGATAGAGTTGAGAAAGTAAAACTTATACATGAAAACAACACAACTTGCTTAGTAAATCTAAACCAGGAATTGTCATTCCTAAAACCTTATTGTAGATGATAGTGCTACATATGGTGTTTATATCACTAGCTAGGCTTTCTGGGTTAGCATTTATTACCTAATATGTTAATCTTAATAGGCAACAAAAATGATCTCTGGTGTCATACTTTGCCCTATTATCTAAAGTAGAATTAGAAATAAGCCAGGGCTTGACACTAGCACTTGCCCTGTTGCCCGGGGCAAGTAAACATTGATGTCGGGCAAGTAAAATTTCATAAATGGTCTAGTTTGGTTGCCCGACTAGGCAACTCAATTTTTGCTCAACTAGGAGAGAATAATGTAATTCTTTATGAGTGAATCTCATCTAGAAGTAAACGGGCAAAAAGTTTTCTGTTCAGGCAAGTAAAAGTTTTAAAGTTATGATTCTGCTTGCCCGAACGGGCAAGTAGAAACAAATGTTAGTGTGGAGGCTTGAATAAGCTACTGTGGTGTTATGAATATGGGCCCAGAAGCCTATAAAGTGTCTTTAGTTTTCCCTAAATCTCATCAATTTAACTGATCAAAGCAACTCAGTGTTTCAGAATCTTATATCGTGGGTTTTGAAGATATCCCAAGATTAGGAAAACAAGGAGACTTACATTAGTCTTGTCAAAAAGACTATGGCTGGACAGGTTCATGTTCATCACTTTGTTGGCGTAATCCCTCATGGAGCGGTTGAACATCTTGGACCCCGTCCACCCGAGGAGTGCAAAGGGGTACTGGCTGGCCGGAGCAACCACAAAGTCCACTCTCTTGGCAACCCAGTCCCTGCCAGAGTCCATCAGAACAGGTTCCTCTGCCCCACCATTGGCAGAGGCAGCATCACCTTCAACGTCCCCAGTTTCAGCTTTCCGCTTCCTGCCCAGCGGGATTGCTTCCATTAACCGTTCGGGAACGGGGGAGGCTTTGGATAGTCCATTTGTTGAGGAGGGGGAGGTGGTGGATGCTGCTGGTGCTTCTCCTGCTCCTTCTGTGGCTTCTTCTGCTGCTGCTCCATCTGCTGGTGCTTCTACCTCTCCAGCTGCTGCTGCCGAGGACTCTTCCTTCCTTGCTCTGGAGGCGGCTGAAGGTGGAGGGACTGTCAGGTACCTGTAGGACGCAGGGTCTGCTTCCGACTTGGGCACACGGAACATACTGAAGCAGCGCTCGTAGTGGTCCATGGTGGTCTTCTTCCCTTCCATCCCATACTGAGGGGTGTGCTCCCCGGGATTGCTGGTGTTCTGGATGTCTGTGTAGTCCAGGTGACCCTTCTTGGCGAGCGCCTGGAGGAGAGTCGATAGGATGCCCTTCTCCATCCCTTCCTCGGGGTGGGATATGAGGAAGTCGACATCGTGTCCTGAGTCCTTACCCCTGCATGGATAAGGAATTGGAAAAATCACATTAAATATAGCCCAAAAAGTTCAACCCAAAGGAGGGAAAATGACATTGTATTTTGTTAGGCTATTTTTCAAGACTTCCTGCACTAAACAAGCACTCACAATATAAATTCTGCCTTGATAATTTACGGGGAGTACGTTTAGGTATGGGGGGGGGGGGGGGGGGGGCTACATTGTAGAGTCCCTGTGTATTTTTTACTCCATACACCTAACATTGCCAGATCCCTTATGTTGAATCATAATACCAAAGCCTTAAAATTATCATATTTTGAATACAGTCTAGCACAAATTAAAAGAAAATAGAAAACATTCATAAGGATTAAGGAAAGACTGTTAACTGTCATACCAGGTAATATGACCATTTACACACTTCATGCACAATTTCCAAATCGCGCAGCGTACATAGACAATGCATGCACTAGCGTATCAAAACTGCCTACTACAGTACTGATGCATTGTCTATGCATTGCCTACGACACACAACAGTATGGTTATGTTCGACTTACCTTCTGAAGCCACCGGTGATCTCAATGGTGCTCTTGGGTCGTATTGCAGCAAGTTCATCCGACACCACTTTCTGGATCCATTCAGCCTCTTTCCTTGTGACGGGCGAGTTCAGCTCATGGTAGTATTCAATTCCTTCAAGATCAAATTATGCATAAAGTAGCATGGATATTTTCCTCATAATGAACCCTGTGACGTTTCACCCATTATGAAACCCAACAAATAATTAAATCTCCTTTGAGATATACTCAACACAAAAAGAAACTGGACACTTCTTTAAGACAAAATATCATAATTATCCATAATAAAATATACAATATGGTATATCAAATAAAATAAAAAATTACCCTTTCCAATATTGGTATAGAATCCAGTTGTAATGATTCATCCATAATTTGTCACGGTCAATTAACAATAGCAAGGTCTGTTTTCAAAAATAGCCAAAATGTAGCCAAAATGAAGCATCCACCCTGCCATATAAGTGTTTATGAGCATATCTAAAATGAAATATTCATGACATTTCATTGTTGTTTTTCTTTAAAATGTGACCTTTTTGGCTTGTTCCAACGAAATCAATTATTTGCATGGTTGGTTTCACAGTGTACAGAGCTGTGACTTGGTAAGGTTGAGCATCAGAGCATGTTCAACATAATGGCTGGAATTCACAAAGGAGATTGAAGTAATCCATAGTTTAAAACATGGTTTAGATATTCATGAATTGCTCAATATAAACCAGTAAAAAGCAGAAATCACAGTTGTTAATATCTAATACGGCTGCACCAAATAAAATTCACAATCAAGAGTACATACTGGGTGTCTTTAGCAAATGTGTAGCTTCGAGACTGTTATAAAGTAAAAAGTGGACATTCCTTCTTAATAAGTTTACAAATTTGGCTCCATACATGTAGACCATGACATGATTTAAACCATGGTTTGTACAAACCTCCTTTGGGAATTCTAGCCTGAATTTTGTATAAGAGAGGTATCAATGAGTACCTCGATATTAGGCGCTACATGATAAATCAACCTATCATTATTATCATCATTACCTTTGAGCTGCGACTTGGTAAGGTTGAGCATATAGCTACGCTTGACATCCCTCAGAGACCTCAGCCCCATCTGACACCACCTGGCAGCCGTTGGCATCCCGCAGCCAAACACACCAGTAAACAGCTATATGGACATAAAGCGCATTTATATCAGGGTTCATACAGGGTTTATTTGCAACTTTCCATTACCATTACAGCAGAAATTCCATGACTTTTCACTGTGGTACATACAACAAGGTTAATTGAATTCTTTCAGTACTTTTTGCAACAAAATGAGTTCTAAAAATCTTCATTTGTATTTCAGTGCTGAAGAAATGCACATCAAATAAAATCCCTTGACATTCCATGACCCATGAGATCATTTTAAAATTTTTCCTGGCTTTCTAGGCTTGGGAACACAAAAAGTTAAATTTTCGCTAATCGCAGGTCATATATCACATTAAAGGGATCTTGTAACTTTGTTGACACGTGCAAAAAGTGATAAGTGGTTGATACAATGTATATTGTTGTTATCTGATATGTCCACTGGATGTTGTGTACAAATTTCAGCACTGAGTCGTAATCTGGGGGAAAAATAAAAACAATTTTGGGGGGTTTCTTTTTAATCTTGCATGCATAAAAATGACACCCTGAAATTGGTTTTCCATGCTTTCATAGTCTTGAAGAGATTAAGAAAAATAATCTCTGAAAGTTAGAGCATAATCGGGTAAGAAACAAGAAAACTACGGCTGTTTGAAGATGTCCATTTACTCCTATGGGGAACTCAAATTGGCAACGCTCTCTGATAAGTGTGTGGACAATTCCCCATATGTTTTGTACACAAATGTTCCCATTTTTAAAGTTTTCTTCATAGTCACATTTTTCCATTCTCCCAACTCATGATATGTTATGTATAAAAGCATTCTACAAAACATATGTTGAACTCGAACGAAGGGTAAACATACATTTTGAGAAAATTGAACAAAACTGAAATTTTGTGTACAAAATGTATGGGGAGTTGTCCACAACTTTGCCAGAGTTCGTTGCCAATTTGAGTCACTCGAAGAAATGCATGGCTCTTTTCAAAGAGCCATAGTTTTCTTATTACTTGACCGATTGTGCTCAAATTTTCAGAGACTATTTATTAGGTGGGCTGTACATCATACAGACCACCTCATAATTTCGTTAGAATTGCCTTTATTTATTATTATTATTCTTTATTTTTCTTATTTCCAATCACTTTTTTGTTAGCAAGATAACTTGAAAATGGCTCAATCAAGTGCCTTGAAATTTGGCACACATATGGGCAATTCCGTGGTAACGGAATTACAATTCAGAGAAATTTTGCTCATTCTTTTTCATAATATGGATTAGTCCTATGACCTAAAGGCTTATCAACACTTTAATAAGTTCTGGAGATATACCTGCTGTCATATAGAAACAAAAATATGGAAATTTCATACATGAGGAAAGTGCTAGCACGTATGATACGTCGGTAACGGAATTACGGCAGAGAATGGGCCTTTTTTCCCACCTTCAACTTTCACATGAATTCCTCTGAAATTTAAAAGACATTTTGTGTAGATTTATTTTAAAATTCATTGCTATGGGTGTCAACTTCATGATAACATTATTTTTTCCCTTTATGTTCATCTTGTTTGGTCGTAACTGACCATGTTTCCAAATAAGGCAGCGGTAACGGAATTACATAAATGGTAACGGAATTACGCCTTCTGACATTTACCTTAAAAAGTTTAATTTTTTGAATACCAGATAAGCTAAAATCCCTTTAAAATGTTATTTTTATGTTCAAACATTTATAAAAACCAAAATGCAAGATACTTTTATGCCAAATTATGAAGTAATATATGAATACGCCTGCTTAATTTGTTAATTTGGTAATGCAGTGTGAAATTTCTAAAAAAATAACTATTTGTATTTGCGAAATTCAAGTCAGTCTTCGTTTACATAGTCCTTGTTATCAAACTCTGCAGTCCTGGCTCAAATCAATGGTCACATATTTCTCTATTTATACTAGAAAGCTATCTAATGAACATGGTAACGGAATTACACTAGTAACACTGCTTTGTCAATTATCCACAAATTCTTCTAAACTATACGTATCCATTGGATAAATGACACTTCTACCAAAGTATTTCATACACATATACTACAAAAACACTTTTTTGATCATGTACACTCCCTAATATTATGCAATTTGGACAAAACAGATTGGGAAGCAAGTGCTTAGCGAACAATAAATCAAAGTCAGATGTCAAATGATGCATGTATCAAGGGTAACATGAATTGCTTGAAGTATATCATGCAATACACAATGTGTACAACTCGATATTAGAATTCAGAAAACCCTGGGAAGAATACATTGGACATGTACTAACAAAGTATGTAACCATGCTGGTAAGTTTAAAGGGGACCACCAGGCAAAGGACAACACATTATTATATGTTTTGGTACGTTTTGTGATATCAAATAGATACCCGACATTTTGCAAAGGGTTGTGTAATTCATAAACAAATCAATTAATTTCCACCACTTACGGAACCACTGCTATTTCCTGGTTCCATACGGGCCAAGCATTTCCGAGTGCGCCAATGCTTTCACGCGTACGTCAATAGAATCCCAGATGATTCGTTCGCTCTGCACAGAGCGCTCTGGCTCTGCACGCATATAGTCTTCGCAATTCAGACCGCATGAAAGCATGGTTGAGAATGGTGATGCTTTTTCCAATTATATTTTTTTTTCTGAAAACATATTTTTGTGAGCTTGTTGAAGGAATGGAATACTAAAGATGTTACCTTTCTATAATAAGAATATTATTTTTGGGTGGTGGTACCCTTTAATGGCCAGCACGGATAGGGTTCAATCCTATTGTCTGAATGTTAATACCAATAATTCTGGGAAGTTAAAAGCCAGGAAACTAATTAGTATGTATGAAGGAAAGTGTATCTCTTCTGTCCATTTGTGGCTCATTGAGGGTATCTATGATATGCTATTAGACCTGTAAATAATGTCTACCTGTATGCCATCTACTAAATTGTTCTAAATTAAACTCATCCATCTGATCAAAATCACTACTACTGAAGATTACTACCAAGACACTGTTTTGATCATACACATACTTGATGCAATTTGGACATAATAAATTGTTAGAAGCATGTACAAGAACATTAATTTATAGTCAGAGATCAGGTGATACATGTATCAGGGATACAATTAATTGTTTGTAGTATATTATATTATGTAATGCACAATGTGTACAACTTGATATTAAAGATGTTCAAGTTTTAAAAATCCTAAACTTATTTATAAATTGTACTAACAAAGTATGTTACAATACTGACAAGTCAAATGGCCAGCAAGGATAGAGTTCAATCTTATTGTCTGAACTTTAATTCATCAGCAATAATACTGGCAAGCTACATTTTAAAGCCAGTGAATAAGTTAGCATGATACATGCATTTATATGAAGGAGAGTATATATCTATTCTTTCTGTTTGTGGCTCTTTTACATATCTAAGACCTGTGAATAATGTAATTGGCCCAAATTCTCAAATCAGTAGCTCAACTTGAGCTTGGCTTAAAAAGACAAAACCTACCGGTAACAATATTCACCAGTAGACCTATTGTGTAGTTCCTGTATGGTGCTATAATATTTGAATGGTTTCCTTTCATTATCTAGTCAATCCCTTGAGTTCTGATATTAGGCAACAGGGCAATGGGCCCTTTGAAATATAGCCAAAGTATAGTCTGTCATCAGCCCAATTGTGTCTGGATCATCCTGGACATTTGCAGGTGACCTCTTATAATATTGACAGAATTTCAAAGGGCCCATTGTCTTAATGCTTTTAAGCAGAAGCAAGGGATTGACTAGATAATGAGATGAAACTTTATACTCAATACTCCTGCTGGCGCAAAGTGGTACTGGTATGTCTTGGTCTTTTTAGACCAATCTCAAGTTGAGCAACTGATGAGATTTCAAGCCAAAGTCATCTACTATGTGGCCAACCATACTTCTCTGGTACTGTTTGCTTCAATAATTTGACAGTAATGTTACTATCCACAGCTTCTATCACTTGGCCAATTCATTTTTTGGCATTGTTTTCTTTGCAGTGCTGAACTACCACCCATTTCAATTTGAGGTCCTCCATGCCGCTGCTGATGACATTGCTAATATAGACTGTGTTGTTGCTTTTTCCTCTGTTCTGAGTGTTCTTGCTGTTATCTTGGACACTATCTTCCTCAATACTACCTGCAGTCTTAGACTTCAACAAGGGGAGGGTGTTGGGGTTGGGTGATCTATTTTTTAAAATTTTCTTGCCAAAGACTGCAAGATTTTGTTTGTAATACGTTGTGAAAACTATGCCTGGCATATTTTTATGGCAAAAGAACAGAAGGTCATAAGAGAGGATCTATCTCATTTGATATCTTCCTTTATATTCATAATTTGTTTTTTACTCATCAGAAGTTGGATTTTGTTTTCCCCCCTGTATAGGAGGTGGAGTTCCTTTCTTTCAAAAACTTCCTACCCACTTTGCAGTCAAATTAATGTTGCGTCCCCTACCGATGTAATTCCGTTACCGGTGTAATTCCGTTACCATGTAATTCCGTTACCGATGTTTTCATAGAAATGGGTGAAGATATTAAAGAATTGGGTGTTTGGGATTTCAAGGACACATATTTTAGCATTGGATTTACAATTACAGAATAATTCATCAATATTAAAGTTCTTTAAAAAAACTTTCTTGGAATTTCGGTAACGGAATTACATACAAATTGGAGTAGATTTGGTCATTCTGTCCAGCAAATATTGGTTCCGGTTGGAACAAGTGCTTTACAAAATAAGAAGATTATCCATATACTAGTATAACTGCAAAGTATACAAAGGAATAAGTTCAGGGATCAATGATTTATTGATTTGGTATTGAATTTAGTAATTTTTTCAATTCTGAAGCCTAGAAAACCCAAAAAGTTCAAACACTGCTTTCAGAAAAACAGATTAAGTTATTCACAAACGGTCTTCTATTCACTAATATATAGGACGTTGTCCACCCAAAACATGCTTTGAAATTGCATTTCATAAACTTTTAAATTTTCCATTTTTGGCCTCTCTCATCCGGAATTGCCCACATATATAGGCATATGGACAAAGCAAAATAAGGTTTTGAACCCTGACCTTGACTGATGACGTCATCTAGGCGCCATTTTGTAAAATTTTCTGAATATCTTCTCATGATCATATCTTCATAACGAAAAGTTGTTTCTCATTCATATTTATCATGATCAAGGTCAATATCCGTCCGGTCAATTTCAGGTCAAAAAACGTGCGCGCGTCAGCGCGCGCGCACAATTTTAAAATGTTCAAAATCGTCGCAAATTCATTTTGGATACGTTTTAGGCCATTTTAAGCATTTTACGAAAAAACGCGCACACGCGCATGCGCGCGCGTTTTCGCGCGTACTGGCATTTTGCAACATAGAATCGCCGAATTTTCTCTGTTATCATATTTAGCCCATCTTTCCAAGCATTTTGATACCTTGTTCACCTTTTTCTGACTAGTAAAAACGCAATGAGCTTCCGTTCAAGAAACATGTCCGTGCGCGCGAGCTCTTGTAATACATAGCATATATGGGCAAAAACATGCCTATACAAAATTCATTGTAACTCTTCAGAATGGATGGGAACTCCCAAGTTTTTTTTCATATTTGGATAGATTATGAGTCGGAGATATGATTTCATGTCTCATTTGACCCTCAATTAACTCATGGCGTCATCATAATGGCCTCCGAACTCAAAATTTCAATTTGCATATTATGACGTCAGCATATTTTTGGAAAATGTATTGTATCTCTGTAAATATTGATCGATTTTCTTCCAAATTTTGATATGTTCTATCTGAGACAATTCTCTACAAATGTGATGATCACGATTTTTCATTTTGACAAAGGCATCATGGCGTATTTTTGCGATTTAAGGAGGTATGTCATTTTTTCACATTTTGCGTGTATTCTCTATGGGACATGACTTTTTTTCAAAACTGGATTCTACATTCCCGTCTTTCGCGAGCAATATCTCCGTCGTTTTAGTTTTGTTTTCGCTGAGCTTCGAGTATGTTGTAGCTGAGACAATAAGCTATCTCAAATGAGCCCTTGATTATGTCTTTAATTTTAGTTCGACCAGCCCACCTATACTTGTTCTAAACAAGTATTACAATTCTAGTTATATTTAGTGTTTTCTAGTGCATACATCAATTTGTCTGGATTTCATTGTCCTTTAATGAATTTTTGGGGCTCTTTTTGGGGCCAAATTTGCCTTGAGCCCCCATATATTGTTTCACTGGTAGTACTACTCACAGACATGCCGAGGTACCAGTCACTGTGTAGGATCCTGTCCACCTCAATGCTGTAGCCATGCTCAAGAATTTCCTGGTGTAAATGGAGACAAAATTGATCATAGAAAAGTTGATATTTTACATATAATGGAACACTAATAATTGGTGTTACTTGACTACTTTGTTAAAGGGATAGTTGAGTTCTGGTAAGGAGAGTACAGTTTTAGTGAAACTGAATTTGAGTAACCAAAACCTGCATCATTACATTACAAACTAATAGTTATAACTAGAAAGGAACACAAAATTACAAATGACGTAGTAAAGATCATGTTATCATTCAAAAAGAGCCGTTAAAACGTAAGAGGGCACTCATCGGTTTCAACCATTTTGAATAAAATATTGTGCATGTGATTCTTTGTTGAAATAGTGATTAGATAGAGAAATAACCAACAACTATTTAAATACCTATTTTGTAACTTTTTTGAAAAGAGGAAGCATTTTTTTGAATTTTTAACGGCTGGTTCAAAATTCTCTAATAAACCCGGGGCCCCGGGTTTATTACAAATTGTTATATTTATGGATATTTCAGCCGTTTCTGAACCGATTTTGATCAAACAAAGATGATTTTATTGTTTAAATATTATGCTCTTTCAAATTTTACACTCAGTTTTTCATTACCTCACAAACCAATTAAGTAGTCTAGCGCCCTCTCTACCAAAACTCAACTTTCCCTTTAATATCTCATTTGAACTAAACCTAATAAACACAGTAAAACAGATTGATATTATAAAATATTACAAAATAATATTCCTAATGTTAATAAATCTCCCAAGGCACATACTATTACACACAGGAAAAACAATCAGATATCAATAATTCCCCCCCCCCCCCCATCCCCCATACAATAGAAATTTTAACCAATGGATGCACTTGCCTCGTACTGATAATAATATAGGTTCAATTTATATATTGCCTAATATAATACATTATTACCCATATCAGACATCTGAGCTGGGGTTTTACAAAATCATATTCCCCTCGTTTCAAGTGCCAGCAGGTGAAATAGGGGAATATTTCCCATATTCCCCTCTTTCACAAAAGCCTATGGGATTTACGTGTTAAAAAAGAGGGGAATATGACATCCGGGCACTTCACGATTCGTAGTCGAAATATTACAAAGTGAACTGGCCCGCGGGAAAAATCTCGCGATAGTGATTTGCCATTGGGTGTGTACACGAAACAAGCCGCAGCCGTACTTGTGACATTTTATCAAGCAGAGACAATTGGTTTTGGTATGTTTAAATACAAAGTTAACATTTTACTAATTTCCGTTACTGCTCAAGATGTCTGATATGGGTAATAATAATGATATTGACTGGCTCTTTCGGGGGATACGACATATATTGCCTTCACTAGGATCCATATTGCCCTCGTCTTCGACTCGGGCAAAATGAATCTAGTTCAGGCAATATTATGTCGTATCCCCCTCAAGGCCAGTCAATATTATATAAATATCATCTCCAAGCCTTTTAAATAATTATTACCCCTGTCTTGGGATACCATGCCAGTTCACATACGCTGTGTGCACCATCTCCACTCTCTGGGGAGCATTATTACCAAGCAGCTCATGGGCATTGAGAGGAAGATCATTCACATATCTTTACTTCATGGCAGTTACAGTCCTGAAATCAATCAAAAGTGGTTCACTGCAGCAAAAGTAAGAGCAAATATAATCTAATGTTTCTTGTTTGGACAAGGACTGTAGCCTCCACAGCAAAATGTTTGCACCCATGCATATGTTGGCCCCTTTTATCTCAAAGGACATTGGGAGTGCGCCAAGTCAAGTTCACAGGGCTAAATTGCAGTTCTATAGTGTGGCTTGTAGAGCCATTGTCAGCTTAGGGCAGGTGAGGACAGTGGCAGGCTCTGATGGTGGGTCCTGCATGCTACCTACCATGATAACTCGCTTGCAGTGGGAGCCACGCCTGACGTCGTACAGGTTGTCTATGTCCTCCTCAGACTTGATTTCTTCGGGCAGGGCCTTGAGGGCAGCAGATGCCTTGCGGAAGGCCAGGGCCTTGGAACGGCTGTTTTCTCCCATTCGCAGCTCAGAAGCTCTCTCCAGGACCTCTAAAGCATCCTGCAATGGCGACATTGACCAAAATGGAGCTTTTTTCATAAATTGAATAATGTTTTTTGCTTGATTTCTATCTCTTTTGTACAAACATGGATAACTGCTTCGACCATTTATTGGAAAATTACAATCTTTAGCATTGATAAATTAATATAAAAACCCCAACAGCAAAACAAATAATTGTATACATATACTTTTTTTAAATTTTCATTTATATTGGTTACATTGCCAAAAAACAACAACATTGGGGACTGCCAAATCTATCAAGAAACACTATCATATAAAACATGTACCGGTAGATTATTTCAAATAAAAGTGGGAGAAAAAACAATTAAAGTGGACTCACTGTGTATTTCTTATTTGGATGGTTTACAGGTGTCACTCGCTGGCAAGAAAATCGTTTATTTCGTGGTTTGTTCTCTGCATTTTCATCCTCATCATCCCCAGCCTCAGCACCCTCCTGTATCAAAGAATAAAAACATTATAATATGTGTATTTCAAACATGTAACAAATAATAATAACTTTTGCCTTATTTGGGTACAGTACATTATAGTCTATAGTATTAGTAGCCAACCTGTCTATACCAGCCAACTTGCCTATAGTGGCCAACACAAGTGATGCTCTGCACAAACAAACAATATTATGGAACCTGCCTATATAGCTCGTCACCTGGTTACAGTGGCCATTTTCGTTGTTTCCCTTAGGCAGTCACTATACTACACACAATTTCAATGTAACTCTTTCTTTGCCAGTATTATGATGCCCCTGTATCACAGTTACATTGTATTTTGATGCATTGCATTGACTGCAAAAAACAAACAAACATGCGATAATGTATAGTTACATACAATATCAGTAATCATCTTTGTACAATTTCAGAATATTGTTAAGTCATCACAGTACAACTGCTTTGATTCTATTGTCTATACAATGCATTCGTTGGGGCTAGTAATTTTTTTTGTTTTGGACCATCAAAATTATTCTACTTTCCCGACTGGGCCAGTAGCAAAAAAAAGAGACTTGACTTACTGGTCTCTTTTCGGGGAGTCTGTGTTCATCTGTGACATCAACCGGCTCTCCTGCTTCCATGCATGATGTGAACCACTTCAGGGACAGCAGCTCCTTGTTCTTGGCAAATTCCACGACATCCAGGTCCTTGCGCTGCGAACGGGTGATGCGCTGCAGGATACTCACCAAGTGGTCTTTAGCATCAATCTCTGTCACTACATGTGTCACAGAGTCACTGGAGAAATGAATAGAAGGGCAATTCAGAGTTGGGAGTAGGCTACTAGGCTTTCAATTATGACTTTGAATTATGCCTTACAAGTTGCGCTGTGACTGAGCTGGTGACGCGTTGCCAGATGCTCACAAGATGAAGACAATCTCTGTCACTACATGTGTCAGAGTCACTGCAGAATGAATAGGAGGGATTGGGAGAGCAGTGGCAAAGAAAAATAGTTAATGGGGTTAGAGTTCGGGGTAGGCTTACAATCAGGACTTTGAATTATGCCTTGCACTGTGAGCTGGTAATGGGTTGCCAGACGCTCACAAGATGAAGTCACTACATGTGTCACTGGGAACACTGCCAGGGGTGTGAGAGCAAGATTGAAAAAAAATCTGGAAAAATCTGAAATTAAAAGTGTGCGCGAAGCGCACACTACGAGCGCGAAGCACGAAGTCCCTTAGGCCGGGGTTCAGGGCCCACCTAGGGCCCTGGAAGCTCTGGGGTTCTAGATGCTCTCTGGCGCAATCTAGGCTTATTTTGGAAACCATTTCTTTCAATTTAAAATGGTTGGTTTTTGGATTTTTTTTTTTTTTTTTTACAGAATTGTTTCATACCTTGATACCCGAGGCTTGAAACTTGACATCTAGGACAACCAGTGTGCTTTTCAATATAATCGGCTGCCTGGAACCTGGTATTTGCTAGTCGAAATATCACCAGACAACTATCACAGTTTGTAGTGAAATCAAGTTCTTTTCAGTTATGAAGAGCTGAAAAAGTTTTTGTGAAATCAAATCTTCAAATTCAATTGCCCATACATTCCATGGTAGAGGTTATCCAGATGGTGAATTAGCTTAGTGCTGTAACCGACCTTGATGATCGGATCAAAAAATCAGATCGGCAAATTCTTGATTCATGATGGGATCGGATCGGAAATTGGATCGGAAAAAAAAAAAAAAAAAACGGAAAATGAAGATTGCTGTTTGAGGCAAAAAGTCGGAATTCCGATTTAAATCAGAGGTCTCACACCCCTGCACTGCAGAATGAATTAGAGGGAATGGGAGAGCAGTGGCAAAGAAAAATAGAAAATAGGGTAAGAGTTTTGGGGTTAGGGGTAGGCTTTAAATTAAAACTTTAAATTATGCCTTGAATGAGCTGACAATGTGTTGCTTCACTTTAACACAAATAAATTATACAGTTTACTAAAACTGCCATTTGAGTTCCATTTTTTTCCCTTGCTGCTCTGTTTACCACCGTAAATAAAGAAAGCACGCCCGCAACGTGCGGAGACCACTTATTATTGCCCAAAACAAGCGGACTCGCGATCTGCAAGCATGCGCCTCGTATCCGATTTTGCATACTGCCGTAATCAGAAATTGGATACAGTAACTCACGCAGTGCGGGAAGTTTGCGGGGAATACATGGCAGTCATCCAGATAGCAGCAACACTTCCCAAAATTGCAGATTTACAAGCGATCCAAGTGGTGTAAGTTTCTACCGAAATGAACTACTGAGCGTCGATTTACAAAAGCGAGAATCAAGAAGATAAATATTGAAATCTCAAATTATCCTGAACAAAATAAAAAATAACACATTTTGGAGTTTAAAGACTGACTTTCAAGCGATTTTCTGGATAACCAGGAGGACTACAGAACAGCAAGATACATGTATTTTATGAGCAATATGCAGATAAATCGTTTGATATAAGTTTCGAGTCGCATGTTCAGTGCATTCACGGCAAATCTAATTTCAAAGTCAGCCCTGTCCTTTTTGTGGCCAGGTTCTCCGTCCCGCCAGGTTCTCCAGCAACTACGGTATGTAAAGTACAAAACAAAAACATCATAAATGTTTATTATTCTGAATCAACTCAACTGGTAATGCTAATAATCATATTTTAATTAAATTATTTGATATCATTTTATTTTGAGATCAGCATTTATGAGCATGACATGATGACAGATGAGTATGACTTTAAACGTGTTAAATGTTATGATAATGAAATTCAAGATCTTATTCTTGCATCTTCATAAGTTCATGATCTTGGACTTGACACTTCGTCGACTTGAATTAAAAAGCTTAAGTTGAAATCGTTGTGAATTGATTTGTTAATCACATCTACAAAGTAAACCATTTACACGCAATATATGCAAATGCGCTGGAGATAACAATACTAGCCATTCGTACACTGTTGCCGGTTCAACAGTTGACCGGCGTGTTTTAGGACGCATCGGTAAGGAAAACGGACGGGAAATAATCATTTTATTTCTACATTTTGCGGTCTTCAAAACAACAAAGTCAGTAATTATTATCAAAGTATATGAATTGTGGATCACATAAACGAAAGTTTTTTTGCATTTGCTGGTAAATTGAGGGAGAAATCAGCCGACAAAAAAAATTGTTTCCGTTGGATAGTGCAGCGGGCGGAAGAGGTTGATCTCCGCACAACCCGAACCTATGTCTGACATGTGTTGTTAATGACTGATAGACTAGACGTCAGTGACTGAGTGACTGGCCTGCCCTTGGCCTTGGCCTTGGCCTTGGAATTACGCTTTGTTCATGGACCTTAAATGTGATTTTGATCACCATGATCACATCATTACTGATTACATCTCATCTACCCTGCGAATAACTATAAACATTTAAATGCTATATCTAAGCATTATTCCCTGGTCGTTAAAGGCGCATTGACAATGTATGTGCCAGCTTGTCAAAATTGCACGCTAATAATGCATTGTATACTCATTGCCTACGACATTTAACAGTATAGTTTGTGCGTATGAGAAACATTTTAAAAATAAAATATAATGCACATGTATTTGCATGCACCACTGATCTTACTCGAGCTCTCCTGAAACAATAAAGCCTTTCTTTCGAGCAATCCTTCGAAGATGGTCTAAGCGCAATCGCTGGATTCTTGAATTTACGATGAAAATCACAATATCGGGGTATTTAGCAGTGAATTCTTCCTCCTCCTTCTTTTGTTGGAACTTTCGTCGTTTCATCCAGGGCGCCGCCATTGTGATCTTTACTGTCAAACTAAATGTTGTTTAAAATGAAAATTTGAAATAAATATATGTTTGTAAAATTAACTTTAACCTATGTTTAAAAAATTTAAAAAGGAATAATATATTTATTTTAATATAATGAATCACATTTGATTATAAATAATATATATACCATGGCAATTAAATTATAAGTATTTATCCACAAATTCGTCTGCTACTCTAGCTCTGCTTCAACTGCAACTGCGATACCTCTGATCCTGCAGCTGCGCTTCATGCATGCGTCAATTCATGCCATCGCCACCGGACGCCACCGGACATATACCCCGAGAGTTTGGGCCAACTCGTACTCGCGCTCGCGCTCGGGTATCAGTGCCGGTGAATGGGATATGATATCATCTAACCTCGCAACACTGATGTTCATATTTAATCAAACTCAGAGAAGTACATTGAATGGACATCGAAATCAAATGCACGTCCGATTTTTTAAGAGTTTGACCTGAAACCAATGTCAATAAGTCTAGTCTAGCTGTGTCAGTGTGTTTTTGTACCAGCCGTAACCGCAGTCGACACTCTCACTCTCAGTCTCAGCACGGCTCACGATCTCAGTCATATCTCATCATCACTCATCAGACAGAGCTGAGTCAGCTCAGCTCAGCAGACAGCACTCATCACTTTCAGTCTCATTCTCAGCTAGATATCACTCCCAGAAGTCGTGATCTTATCTAACAGTAACAGGTGATCATACATTATGTTTGTTACTTTGTTTTAATTGGGCTATGATTATCATTAACTAACTTTTAAGAGAAATCTAAGAGCCCTTCCCATGCCATGGCATAGGAAAAGAGGGTTAATCTACCAAGTCCAAGTATACCAAGCAAGTAAGTATGTTGACTTTGACGTTTCACCAAAATGTACATGCACAAAAATATATTCTAAAGAATATCTTGAAATTGTATTTGCTTACAAGTTCTAAATCTAGTTCATAATCATATCACTTCAGTTTGTATTTTTGAAAAAAAAATCAATCAATCATTGTCAGTGAATCATTCAATTTAACAGCTAGATCTTAATCCACTCCCTTCTAGATTCTGAAATCCCCATAGACTTTGTATATAGCCCACCCAGTTCCCATAAGCAACGGGTTAATAATATATATCCAAGTAATATAATAATAATAATAAATCTGTTTACTACTTTCCGAATCTCTCCTTTTTAGTTTGACAATGTTCCCTTCAAGTTCCAGAACGAAGTTCTGTTACCGGGCCTGACTGTGAGCTTAATTAGTGGGCAATGAGAATGGAACATCGGGACATTTGCTTGAAAAACGTTGATGCTAAACTTTAATAAAAATCTTCTCTCTTTTTTTCTTCAGAAGCCCAACTAATATTTCAGGGGCTTGGGCCTCCGTGCAAGGAGCATAATTATGGCTGAAAAGGTCAAAGAGGGAGCACCAGGGTCTGGGAAAGGCCAAAGCGTGGGCGGAAGTGGAGCCGGTTCTGGAGAGAGTGCTCCGGGTGAAGGCATCCGCAGTGTCAGGTCCACCTCGCTCTTCAGGGCTGTCAACTTTGAGTTGTATGCTAAGCCTGTAAGTTTGGCATTCAATGATTCATACTGCTGTCAATAAAGTATGGCATTCTGTACTAAAGCGTGCCGATAGCTTGCGCTTGCAATTGCATGACAAAAAGAACGGATGCTCTGTATAAATTGTAAAGAGCATCCATTCTTTCGGTCATGCATGTGACGTGGGCACACTTTGGAAGAGAATGTATTAAGTACAAGCTTATCTTATTTCCTTGGGAGAACAAATTTGTGATGGTTTGCGCTGTAGGCTGGCGGCCCTCTCGTTATGCATGATCTATTTGGAAAACCAAAATCATTGATAATAGTTTTGAGTTGGGGCAAACAGACAATAGAGTACTGTACTAGTTTGATAGGTGTACACAGGAGGGGGGGGGGGGGGGTTCAAACCCCCCCCCCCCCTTTACCATTTATAAAAGGTTAAAAGGTCTCGAGACCATCATAATCGATGGTCTCGGCCCCCGAAGACGCAACTTACGGACTGAGATCTGATTGATTATTATGCACCCTTTTATTTTGTTTCCTCTGCAGAACAAAGTTGTGATGGGCTTTGGCGTGGTGGCGCTCACATCCTGCATGGTGTACCTGGCTTACCTCAATGCGCAGAAGGAGAACCAAAAAGATAAGGAGATGTATGAACAGTTCCGAGAAGATGGCACCACGTTGATGAGACCAAAGAGGTCGAAATGGGACTAAAGTCATACATTGATGCATTGGCTGCATCCGTATTAACTGTCCGTGACACTGTAAGAGCGGGAATTTCTGGGGGCACATTGCTCAAGGATGTTCGTTCGTTCGTGTCTCCTTAATTAGATCAAGATAAAATCTTGCCATGTTGACCTTACCGTCCCATTCTTGTCCGCATTCGTTTCAGGCATTGCCACTCTGGCCACTGATGTTAAGATGTTGAGATGGAGCTTCATCTTTGTCAGAATGGAGTGATAGAGGTCAGCAGGTCATGACAAGGCCTGGTGGGACGAATACCTTTTTTTGCAATTTGAATATTCAACCAGAAATGTAATTGGATAAACTGGATATCTGTTTCATTTGTAATTTTGTGTAAGTATTCGGATATCCGGATAGTTTTTAAAAAGTCATATTTGAATACCAACAGCTGTTCAGCTATTCAGCTATTCAAATTATTTAAATATCGTAATTTTTGTCCCAGGCCTATAGTCATAACATTTTTGATCCATCCTATTTAGGGCGAAGCTAGTGGAGCTTGGACCTTCACAATCATAGTATGTAGACCTGTGCAAAATCCAGTCTACCTATGTCTTTGTCATGGGCGTAGATCAATACGTAATACCTATTCATCAGGGGGGGATGAATGAATAGATCATCCCCCCTGATGAAAAGGTATCAATTACAGATCTACGCCCATGGTCTTTGTCTTTCTGGCTTCAGCAATCTTCTCATAACCTACTGCTGCTCCCAGTGTGGACGTATCGATGTATGGATTATCTACTCAGTGCCTTTGAGACACTTGGAAGAAATGGTGTGGAGATAAAACACTACTGAGTGGAACCTCATTATAACAAATACCTTGAGACAACCAAATATATTACCTTGTTTAATGTTATATATCAGGTATTTTGTTATTATAAGCTTTTTACAAAAAGAGTAAAAAGCTTGTACCATCAACATGACCTTGTTATATTAAGAGGGTTTTGTTATAATCAGAGCTCTTTATAACGAGTTTCCACTGTAACTGTGTTTGCACTAGCATTGTATATTTAGGATACGGTAATACAATTAAGTGTACAGTGTTGACAGGTGGTACCATTTCATACTAAACAGTCAGAATGCTACACAGCCCAATTCCACTCTATGTATTTATATCGTGTTCAAAGATTTTGCGAGGCGCGCGCACCAATGAGCAATGCAGAGGGATATCTTATAACAATTAACAGGGTAATACAGTGGAACCTCGTAAAGAGCTCTGACATAACAAACTCTCTTATAACAAGGTAATATAGTGAAACCTCGTTATAAAGAGCTCTGATATAACAAAATCCTCTTATAACAAGGTAATACAGTGGAACCTCTTTATAAAGAGCTCTGACATAACAAAATCCACTTATAACAAGGTAATACAGTGGAACCTCTTTATAAAGAGCTCTGACATAACAAAATCCTCTTATAACAAGGTAATACAGTGGAACCTCGTTATAAAGAGCTCTGATATAACAAAATCCTCTTATAACAAGGTAATACAGTAGAACCTCGTTATAAAGAGCTCTGATATAACAAAATCCTCTTAATATAACAAGGTAATACAGTGGAACCTCGTAATAAAGAGCTCTGATATAACAAAATCCACTTATAACAAGGTAATACAGTGGAACCTCTTTATAAAGAGCTCTGACATAACAAAATCCTCTTATAACAAGGTAATACAGTGGAACCTCGTTATAAAGAGCTCTGATATAACAAAATCCTCTTAATATAACAAGGTAATACAGTGGAACCTCGTAATAAAGAGCTCTGATATAACAAAATCCACTTATAACAAGGTAATACAGTGGAACCTCTTTATAAAGAGCTCTGATATAACAAAATCCTCTTATAACAAGGTAATACAGTGGAACCTCGTAATAAAGAGCCCTGATATAACAAAATCCTCTTATAACAAGGTAATACAGTGGAACCTCGTTATAAAGAGCTCTGACATAACAAAATTCTCTTAAGTCTTATAACAAGGTAATTTTACTGACCAGTACAAGCTCTATTCTTTTGTTTCTTTACCCCAAAATAGCAAGATACCTGATACAACAGGTACATTTCATGGTCCCAAGCTCCTCGGCGTGGTGTGGCAAGATTGGTAGAGCGTGCACTTTCCGATCACGAGATCCCAAGTTTGATCCCTGTGTACCTATGCCCTCTTTGCGTTTTTCCTTCAGCAAGACTCTCTACCCAGGTGTATAAATAGGGACCCGGCAGGAGGTGAAAGCCTCTATGGGAATGATCTTTTCAATGCCCATGAGACGCTTGGAAGGAATTCTCCCCAGGGAGTGGAGATGGTGCGAACAATGTGTGCGGGCTGGCATTGTATCCTATAACTGGGGTAATAATGGTGTAAAGCGATTTGAGATGTTGAATCATGACAGGATATAGCAAAACTCCTACACTTCAAAATTTAGATTTTCAAGCCACGAGAAAGACCTCATCAAGCTTTCTTTTGATGCCTTCTTACAATATAATATTTGGCAAATATATGATTCTTTCAATTTTACAAACAAATCTTGTACATACATTATGTGAACTTAAAATGCCCATTTCTTCAAAACATGAACTACTGACAAGTGCAGGGTTTTGTTATATCCAGTCACATAATTATAAATCATACCTATTATTATTATTATTATGCAGTTCCACTGTACCAGTTTGTCTTTGACTGCTGAGGTAGCAGTCAGGGTAGAACATCTTTATTTGTTGCATGTTCCATTGCTAACTTCAAGGTACTTCGAAATGTAGCATTGTCAGAGAACAATTGAAAACTGTTCTTTGAGGGGTGAAATATCAATTGTCATACACATATCTATATCTGATGGCCTCGTAATGCTAAAGTATGGTGAAAGTTTATAATAATAATACAAATTAATTGCATTTATATAGCGCTTAATAGGTTACAGTGTTTCTAAGCCCTGTTACATTTATAATCAAATATCCACAACTTAAAAAATGTAATTATAACAAAATCAAATATATTATATAAAGAATGAGGTATAGGTTTAAATAAGGAGATATGTAATTATACACTAAGCATGCTTAGATTGATCTAAATGTGTGGGTGTTTTAGTTCAGATGGAAATGATTCCAGTGTAGCGGAGGCACAGTTGTCGAAGGGGAGGTTGTTTCCGAGAGTGGGTGTCACAAATTATGAATATTTTTGTTCAAACAAATGATTTTGTCTGAAAGTGTGACATGTAATTCTCTAAAAACCAGTATTTTGTTCTTTCAATTTTTTTTTTTATTTTTGCTATCAAATATCTATGTTTGAACAGATAAATGGCGCCATACAAGTGCTGTGGATCATCATCATCATCATCATCAAATATCTTACTACTTGTATCTTACCCAAGAAGTTGGCAAAATCTTATCTGTTTGTCATGAAACCTCATTAGACATCCTGAATGCATGGGTAATCAAAGGGGTCTTGTAACATTTTCCCAATCCACAAAACTTACTTAGAAATCTAGTGGTTCTCTCATACCTTGTATTTGTATTACCAATAGACATGATAAAAGCAGGGAACAGTTTTTGTTTTTTGAATTTACCTTTCGTTAGAAATATATTTACGATTGAAGTTTTAACTATCCACTGGATAGTCATAACTGTACAAAGTCAGTGCAATGAGTTAGCAAATATCACTTTGCATTTTCGCTCATTACTGGCCCTAATACTGGGCCAGATAAGATCCCTTTAACGTAAAATGTTCACAGAGGACATATATCAGATCACAAAACTACACATTATATACCAACCATTTATTACTTTTTGCACATGTCATCAACGTTACCAGTTACCTTGAAAGTGGAAGTCCATCCAAGGTATTACTTGCTAAATATCATTTGAATGGGAGGAACAATAAGTGGGGATCTGTGAGCATTTTGGTCTAGAGGTCTTCGTAAGAATAAAGCATGTGAATTACAATATACTGTATAATTATATGCAAATTTGTATCATTGCATCATTTTATATATGCAAATTTGTATCATTGCATCATTTTATTAATGTGAATAAACACAAATTGTATTTATTTGCATTGTATGCTTTCTTCCCCAAATTCAGCATTCATTCTGTCCAGAGATGCTAGTTGTATAGTACTTGTGTGTGTATGTGTGTGTGTTTGTTAGTTTGTTTGTTTGTTTGTTTGAAAAAAGTCGCCGGCGTCCTCCGCCTTTTTTTGACAGCTGCCTAGACTGCTCTCTAGACCTCCATATATCTATACCTACCTACACAGCGGCTCGTCGTTAGTAATATAGTGTTCAACTTCAACGGTACCCATGATCGCCGGTGCTGTCGTCATCATCTCATTTATTATCTTTCCAGCCATCTGAAACTTGCCACATTTCAAGAATCAAGTTTGCTCGTTTGTTTCTGTGCTTATTTTATTTTATGACGATGTATACAAATGATAAAATCCCCGCTTCTAGCGCTTTCTCTGGCTTCAAATCTGCCGCTTAGGGCTTTTTAGTTTTATGTAAATCGTTTACAATCACGGACTTTCTACTCTAATAAATTGTTGTATTATGCATGCCTCTAAATCTCTATATCTTTCGAAGAGGCGTTATATAAACTGTTAAACATCAAGAGTCGAGACAATGCTCCAGAAGAAAGGGAAACTTTTCTTTGTATAGCTATGCTTATCTAATCTTCAGAAAATTGCATTATAATCTCGCGGAGAATAAGATACCGCTTCTAATAATGCGGATATATTTAGTTGTATAATACACATTGGTAAATGCCTATCTCAATCCTCCGAAAATGCATTCTCTAATCTTACGTGGATTAAAGCGATGCGTTTGATGATACGTTGACTATACTGTTTATAAGAAGCTTGTCTGCTTGTTGTGGATCGATGCTTCCTCTAATCCTCGGATCATTACGTGGGAGATTACATTACGAGGAGGTATCTGATGAGCATGGGTAGTGGAACGTTTTTCTCAGGATCGAGGGGCTGAAGTATTTTGCCCGAATAATTTTCCATCCCGTAATTGCCACGACAACGGGCACTTTACATGGGCTATAGTCTCGTTTCGATGCATTTAAATAAAGTGGTTTTACGTGGCTCTTACGGCTAGGCTTTACGTGAAGGTGCGACAGTGACGCTGGGGATAGTTCGTACTCGATGTGCGAGAAACACTGTCCTTTAAAAGGGATCTAGTAACATTGTCCATATCCACAAATCTTATTTAGAAACTTGGTGGTTCTCTCATACCATGTTATGTTCGTATTACGAATATAGAAGCATGGAACGGGTTTCGGTCCCGTTTCGGTTCTTTTCCTTTCGTTGAAAAAGTTATTTACGAATTAACCATTGGAAAGTTATAAATGTGTACGAAGTGAATGCAATGAGGTAGCGAATATCACTTTTCTTTTTCGCTCACTTTCCGGCCATATCACATGTGTAGTATCCATTTAATGTGACATTTTTACACATTACTAAATGGACATAATCAGATCCCAACAATATACATTTTATCAATCATTCGTCAATATTTGCACATGTCAACAACTTTACTAGATCCCTTTAAATAAATGCCGTTCTGAAGCGAACATTTCCAGATAGAAATCGATTGATTCTATTATGTGTTCGGCACCTGCCCGGCACCTGATTAGAATTGACTCCGATGATTAGACGTAAATATGCATAATGAAAGTAATTATTCCCAAGGACCATAGAACTGTTTTGCAGATTAGGTTAATCAAGAAAACATACTACAGTCAAACCTGCTACCATCATTTGCAAAAGTTTAAGACCACCCTTCCAAAATGCAATAACTCAAAGAAAAAACAAAGTTAAACATATTTATTTTTCAGACATACTTTTATTTTCAACGCATAACCTTTGTATCAGTGGCGTACACAGGTTCTTACACCTGGGGGGGGGGGGGGGGGGATGATTTGCCGTTCACCGGACCAAGACCAATTTTTCGAGACCCATACAATTGCTTGAAAGTCCTCTTAGTGGAGGGGGGGGGGGGGGGGGAGGGGGGTAGATGTGAAGATGGTCGTGACCAGGCGGGCCGAAAGCAGTTTTGGATTTTCTTTGGGAGGGGGGGGCAAATCCTATGGGGGCTCAGGATTTTGTGTGTATATATAGGGGCTCATGCCCAACCACACTCACAGTGCTGCCAACTTTGAGCCAGATGTGAGAGTGAGACATTGCAAGGATCGAAGCGACCAAGCCCGAGGTAGCGAAGTGACTGAGCGGGGGGAGGGTGTGGGAGGGGGTGTCCCCCCACGCTAGAGAGATTTTGCATTTTTGGACTTGAAATTGTGCATTCTGGTGCTTACCTAGATAGGAAATTCGGGCTTAACATTGACTGTATCTGGGAAAGCGTATTATGATTTGATCGACCAGAAATTTTAAACATATTTTCACGAAGAAAACAAATAATTTACACATATGCACCCCAACACAAATATTGTATTTATATTTAGCATCATACACAGTTCCAACATCAACATAGGCTATGCCACATTATGTATGATCCAACTTGCCAAGAATGAGTCCCGAGGGGCGAAGCTACCGAGGGCTGGGGCAGGGCCAAATAGGGAGGGTTTGGGAGGGGGCATCTCCATCTCACGGAGAAGATTTTGCATTTATATATAATTATATACTTGAAATGGTGCAATTTGGTGCACGTCACACAAGGTGCCAGAGCAATGCCAGCCTACACTGGAACTACGTGGCCCGGTATACAGAAGAAAAAAAACTCACCCCTGACCATACGCAAGTTACACAACAAACTGAGATAATCTGTTCGCGCGCGAAGCTCGCAGCAAAAATTGAAAGTTGATGTATAAATTACCTTTTTAACGTTAGAATTAACAAGTCTTAGCTCATACAACTTATGTTTTCTTTCCCGATCGTATACAGCTACACACAAAAAATATCCTTCCCTAAAACCTGGGGGGGGGGGGGGGGGATGATTGTACATGTCACCCCCCCCCCCCCCACCCCCCCACCTTATGAGGTGGGGGATGCATCCCCCTCATCCCCCCGTTGTCTACGCCCCTGCTTTGTATCACACTTGAACTGCTCTTTGACATTGTTTCCATGACTTGAAATGTTAATAGTCTAGTAATCATTCAATGAGACAAAAGAATGCATTCCAAATTATTGAAATACCCACAAATTCCCAGGTGGTCTTAAACTTTTGCAAATGATGGTAATGCGACCACCTGTCTATAGCGACCACCTGCTCATAACGACCGCTCTCCGCTCCTCCCCTGAAATCATGTGTTAAGCGACCTGCGTAGTGCGACCACCTGCCTAACGCGACCAGCGACCACCCCATTTCGGTCCGACGCATGTATAAACCTGTGTATAGCGACCACAAAATTAGCGCTTGAGCGACCAAGGCCTCAACTCGGTCGTCTCTGGTCGCTCAAGGCTCCAATTCTGAGCATGTCAATGCATAAAATAAACTTATAAGACAATGAACTTCAGACAGACGCTTATAATTACCGACACCAAGTGCGTCAAAAAAAGAGAATTCATGCCCTTCACTTCAGTACCTTATGCTGATACAGAAATGCGTCGGACAAAGGCATTTTACTCAACATCACAACCGAATTTGACATCTAACAAATATTTTAATCGCGGGGTGTTTCTCCTATGTTTCTTTCTTTTTTTCAATGATAATCTGTGCGCTTGTTACGACCAAACAATGCATCTTGACTTCAGAATTATTAACATGCGCATTTAAAAGTGCAGCTGAATCTCTCAGGTCTCATGATGAGTAAATAAATGTCACATTGACACATTTTGCAATTTTAACTTCTCTTAAAAAGATAATACAAATAGTTAATATACTTTAAAGTATAATCCCAATTCATATGTAATTTCAATTTTCGTTGTGGTTAAAGGGGTAGTACAGTTTTGGTAAGGCTGAACTTTAGTAACCAAACCTGGACAGTAACATTATAAACTAATAGTTATAACTCCACCATGCTCGAAAGGTAACAAAATTACAAACGACTAAGTAAAAAAACTGTTATCATTAAAAAAGAGCCATTAAAACACAAGAGGGCGCTTTCTGAAAAGGCATTGGTTTCTACCATTTTTCATACAAAATTATGCATGTGATGTTTTATTGAAATAATGATTAAATAGAGAGATCATCATCAACTATTCAAAAAACGCTTTTGAATTTTTTTGAAAAAGTGCAAGAATTTTTAATTTTTTTAAAATCATATAATTATTTGGGCCCCAAATAATTATAAGATCAGATATATGTATTGATATTTCAGACGTTTCTGGGTCGATTTTGACCAAATAAAGTTTGTTCTGCCATTAAAATTGCATGTTCTCTCCAATTCGACACTCAGTTTTTGTTTATTCAATTTACAGCCTGCATTAAGCATACCCCTCCCCTTTCCCTCCCTTGGCCAGACTAATCAAACATTTCAGTTTATTTTATCTCTTTATATGAAATTATAGCATTATAACAAACCCAAATTCATTTTCGGATTGACGAACCCGATTTCATTTTAGGAATAGCGAACCTTTGGAATAACGAAGCCTCTGAATAACGGACCTTCGGAATAACGAACCTTCGGAATAACGAACCCGATTTTATTTTCGGACTAACGAACCTTCGGATTAACGAACCTGATTTCATTTTAGGAATAGCGAACCTTCGGAATAACGAACCCTCGGAATAACGAACCTTCGGAATAACGAACCTTCGGAATAATACAACAAATGTTCGGATTAACGAACCCTATTTCATTTTAGGATTAACGAACCCTCAGGTATACGAAATTTGCGTGTTCGGAATAACGAACCTTCGGAATAAAGAACCTTCGGAATAACGAACCTTCGGAATAACGAAGCGCACCCATTTAAAGAACACACATTGACATGGTATCGCTACATCTTAATTACCATCACAATTATGTACACAATTATGTAGACCCAATTACTATATATTTTAGTGCATACAATTTTATACATATTGTGTAGAATGAGTTGTAACATGATAATTATGTACTGTATGGATTTTACAATAATAGAAGATTTGTATGCAAATACTCATATACAGTGCGAGTCAAAAAAAAACGAAACCGGACTTTGATAGCTTATAAATCCACAATTACAAACATATATATGTTGATATTGGTATCACATTAAAGCTTGGGAAATTGCCTTTAAAATGATATATCACACATTTTGAGCACTTTACGCATCATCGAGCAAGATATTATTATCCAAAGTCATGCAAAAACTACCCGTGTCCAAGTTTGCCGTCGTCTTGTTCTAAACACAACAAAACAAGTTAAGTCCCCCCTAATCAAAATAGCATAACTTTTTAACGAAAAAGTTTTGAGCAAAATAACTTGGCAGGATTGTTTATACACTTATTGAATAACTTATGTGCGAAAATAAAAATTGGTCCGTCGAGTCACGCATGAGTGAGCACACATTAAAGGCAAAATGTTCACTTTTTGACACTTGTGACTTATGAAAAGTGACAATTTTGCCGTTAATGTGTGCTCACTCATGCATTACATGGCGGATCAATCTTATTTTCACAGAGAAGCTAGTCAATCAGTGTAGGAACAATCCTGCCAAGTTATTTTGCTCAAAACCTTATCGTTTTTACGCTATTTTGAATAGGGGGGATTTAGGTTTTTTGTTGTGTTTATCATGAATCGATGCGTCTGTTTACGTTTTTTTCTTCAAATTAACATTTCAAAAATATCATTTGGTGAATCACAACAAAATATCAGGTGGTTGCCAGTTTTGTCATGTTTATCAGGGTGGAAGGGGATCACACACTGTCCTCACATCAGCAACCACACTTTTTTGAAGGGAGGGGCCCCTGAATAGGACATGCAGGATGAAGTTATCTTTGACAATCAAACAACAGATGCAACCATTCACAAAACAAGAACACTGCAAACTTGGACACGGTAGTTTTTGCATGCCTTTGGATAATTAGGTCGCGTTCGGTGAAGCGTGAAGTGATCAGAGTGTATGATATATCATTTTAAAGGGACGTCCTCAAGCTTTAACATGTTACCAATATTAACATATATACTTTTGGATTTATGGATTTATAAGCTATCAAAGTCCGGTCTCGTTTTTTTTGACTCGCACTGTATAATGTGTATTGCATGTGCAAATGAAATTAATACACTGCCAGTTAGTTGCCACATGTAATACCAAAACAGTTTTAATTTTAAGGTAACATACACATGCATGAAATGTTTCTTTAAACATTGTTAAACAATCAATGTAGTCGTTTTACACGCAGTTTACATTAATACAAAAATAAACAAAGAACATAATTTATGTTATATACATGTATGTTTTAATATACATGTATTCGTTTTGCAATATATCCTCAAAACACCGGAAAATACATGCACCATTTATGTTGTTTGTAAAAACAAATCATGTTTGTTTTTTTTGTTAGGCAACAAACAGAATAAAACAGAACAGAACCCAAAACTCATTTCACTTTCGACTGTACAATGGTTGCCATTTTTACCGACATTGTTTGTGAAATAAATCCCGATAAAATCTTAAAGGGAACCATCACCCATATATAATATTTTGCTACGTACAATGCAAAAAACAACAACAGGGTGTTACATTAACACCACTGGTATCTATATTGGTCTACACCAGGCTGATGTGAACCAACATAGTACCAGTGGTGTTCATTTAACACCCTCGTTTTTACAGTGTAAAATTGCTCAGTTTAAATAAACCATTCGTCACAAACAACCATAGAGATATGTGTTTCCAAAAATGAAACAAACACTTTATCATTATAACAACGGCAAAGACTCATACAGAAACAGACAAGTTCCATTGTCTAGGAACATAAGCACCCGTTGAAGGGATAGTTCAGTTTTGATATAGAGGGCGCTTCAATAATTTTTTGTTTTATTGTGAGGTAATGAAAAACTGAGTGTTAAATTTGAAAGAGCAAACAATTTTTATGACATAATACACTTGATTTGATCAAAATCGGTTCAGAAACAGCTTAAATATCAATACTTATATTCGATGATTTAAGAACAAAATATAAAATGCTTACACTTTTTCAAAAATGTACAAAAGAGGATTTTAAATAGTTGTTGATGATCTTAACAAAACATCACATGCACAATTTTTTTAAAAATGGTTGAAACCAAGGTGTTTTTAGAGAGCGCCCTGTTGTGTTTGAACGACTCTTTTTTAATAACATGTTTTTAGTTTATAATAGTCGTTTGTAATTGTGTATGTCTGGTTTTGGTTTTGGTTACTAACATTCAGTTTGACCAAAACTGTACTATCCCTTTAAGTTCCTAAGAGATGATATTCTTCTTCTGCATACCCATGACCATATGATTTTAGTATGATGATCTGATATGAAATTTTGATAGTGCCACAACCAGTGTTGGATGACTCGAGGCCGGCCTCGGCCTCGGACTCGAAGGTCGCGCTCGAGGCCGGTCAATGTTTGACTGCATGTTTGTCTGTATGAAGTGATTCCTTTTAATTTGTTTAATTGAGTGATAGATCAATTGCCTTTGGTAAAGAAAATGAATAAATGTAAAATGAAATAATTTTTTTTTAAAGAGTTGGACTCGGACTCGGATGGTCTGGACTCGGATTGGGTGGACTCGGATACAACACTGGCCACAACACAGTGGCGTAGCGCCGTGGGGGGGGGGGGGGGCACGTGCCCCAAACAATTGAATAAAAAACGACATAATTTAAACCTGTGAGTTGTGTTAAACCATTGTAATACTTGTTACACCCAAGAGTTTTCTGCCAATGCACTCAGTTTGCGAATCAATGCTTTACATGCATATAAGCTGCAAAATAGATTTATCAACTGATCATTTACAAAAATAAGGAAAAACATAAAGTTTCCCCCCAATAATTCGCGTGCCCCCCCCCCCCCCCCCCAAAAAAAAAAAAAAAAAAAAAAACAGTCCGACCAAGTTACGCCACTGAACTGGCACAACAGTTCAACATATTCCGCACGCGAGCGTAAACTTGCCTCACGTTTTTACGGAAAGGTGGGTTCACCGCAAGGTAGATGAAAACATTGATCATGTGATTTATTTGCCGAACCCTGAGCAGGAAATATATCACCTTATAGTTTATAACATTGGTGATCAGATATAGGTAGGTCTTTGCCGGCAAGGCAGTCACTAAGATGAGAGGGACCCATGTTATGAAGAAGAAGACAGTGACAATGAGCAGCATCTGTGTGGTCTTGTGGCCCTGCATTTCTTTTGCTGGTTGGCGAACGGGCCTCGCATCCGGGGAAGGGTTGGGCACAGTGGCGCTTGCGCTGGGAGTAAGGAAAATCGTAGACGGACCGGGTTGGAATGTGTGTATGGTACTCCCAACATGGTGTCGAGGAGCACTCAAGTTAGGGTGGTGGTCACATGTTCCGTGAACTTGTCGACTGGTGGTTTCATGCCCCAGCGTCTCATTCACTGCGCTCACCCAGGCTTGTTTAGTCGTGTAGCCGATGGGTCTAGTTGACACCCCTGGTGTTGCTACGTTGGTCCCTACGGCTCCACCCTGGGGTCTACTTGTGCCCGCATTCGGTGGCTGCAACTGGGATCGATTCGAGGTCGAACCAGACGGGTGCGGATTCGTATCATCCATTTCTGCCCTGATACGCGCCTGTCGCTTGATGACAATGTAGACATTGGTGTACGCGTATATACTGAATATGAAAGCGACAATGCACGTTGACAGTTGAAGGATCTTTATGCATATCTGGATCGGTGAGTGCACCGAGAAAAAGTAGCACCCGACGGAACTGCCCTCATCTAGACTTTGGACCTTGATGTACCAGATGTTAGTGATAGAGAAGGCTACAGAGATGACCAGACACGCCGATGCGACGATACTAACTTGACGTTTTGTCAATCGACGTCCGAATGGCTTGCACACTGACATGTACCTGTCGACGGCGATGAGGACCATGATCAAGAGTGACCCGAAATTCGTCGTCTGGCGAATGATAAGCGCGATCCTACAGAGGACGAAACCTGAGACCATCTCGACGTTCGGAGTAACGCAAGCGATCATATCCGCCATTGCCTGGATCATGATCAGAATGTCGGTGCTCTTTTTCGGCTTCTTTATCGAGTAAGCGGCCAGGATAATAAGATTTCCCGGGACTCCCGTCACCAAGACGAACCAGAAGATGACAGAACTACCGACATCAATCGCCATTCTTCTTAGTTTCTTCTTCAACTTCTAGTTAGTCTGTCTTCTTCAATCCCGAAGATTATTGCATATAGTGAAGATTATTGCAGATTCTTTGCTAAGAGTAGACCGCTTGTGATTGCTTCGTTGACAAATCTCAGTTTAGCTTCGATGCAAATCGCTGAATATCTCGAACAATATCATGAATATAACATCTTGTTTGTTTGTAAAATTGTTGTTCTTGAAAAGACGGTCAACAGACCATGATTGACCAACTTCGATTAGAAAGTTAACCGTAAAATAACATTTCACCTGCCTTTTCGATCTCGCTTAATCCACAAGTTTACATCCGAGAATAGGAAAGCAACACAGACTGTAAAGCAAAACGAAAACAAATGAAATGCCCAAACAAAGATATGCAATGTGCACGGACAAAATACAGATGATGAAAAAGTGTACCTTTTGAAGAATAATATTGTTGTCGTATTTGATTGTCTACTCTCAATATACAGGCTTGACAACAAATACAAGATGTGAAGCATCATTTATGTTTAATTTTGTCCACTTTTAAGATGTCTCCCTTTTTTCCAAAACAGTACGCTTTCATAGCAGACTAACGGTGGGAAAGACTAAAGTTGAACTATGATGTGCCAAGTTGTGTGAGCCTTTATATGGCATGATGTGGATATATGTTTTAATTTTCACGATTTGTTATAGCATAACATAATCTACATTCCCACTGACAAAAAAGGCACTGAGATGAATATTTATGATTAGTGTCACTATTTATATCAAAACAAATCTTTAAAAAAAAACACGCCTATAATATACAAATATTTTTTAAAGTTGACGTGTACTTCGGAAAAGGGATAATTTTTTCCATTATTACTTTTATCGGATTGGCAAAGAAATACTTCCAGCCATTATAATTTGCCGGTGGCTTTCATATAAATACGTTTCAGGACGGCGAACCCAATAAAAAAAAACACCTGAATACATTGTGGTTCTTGAATAATTCACGTTCTCTACAAATACGTGCAATTTAGTCATTTGTTGTTACTTCTCACCTAATGCGTCATCGTTAATGACGTACTATTTTTTCTGCACAACGTATAATTTTATATAAATCTGGGGCCCAGAATGAGTAGTCAGACTATCAAGCGTCATTGTTAAGAATTTATTGAAAATGTACGCCTTGGAACGAAGTTTGATTTAAAGGAACTACAGCGTCTAGATGGACTAATTTTCACAATTCGGCTCTCTATATGTAATTTTTCCCGAAGAAAAAGAATTTGGCAGTCATTTCTCATGAAATCAATCAATTTTGGGGTAATTAGTAAATATCTATTGTCCTGGGCTTTATATTATAGTTACTCTATGGTCCTGGGAACGCCCCTGTTAAATCGCCAAAATGTGACGTCATCTAAAGAACGGACTAATGAACTAAATTCTGTAGATGACGCGTCATGACGTAAGCCAATGAATTGTCAATCAACTGTCGATCACGCTGCCGATTCCGGACCCTAAATGTGGGTGGGGCGTAAACTGGCTGCTAAGTGAGATTTGGCATCAGAAAACTAGTCTTAAATCACTACTGTGTTTATTTTCATGGATTTTTTTCGGCAGACCTATGTTTCAAGTCATCATCTATGGAATAAGTGTCAAAGTACGTTTGTTCTTTAGGTCCGTTAATTTGGGACCTGAGGCTGTGGGACAAATTGTGGCGCTACTAGATTTTCGTATCCAGCCCGAATCACAAATGTCATCTTGAGCATGTTGAGCAAACGATTTTCAGCCCAATTTTTGCCCAGATTTTAATCACAAACATGTATCATATCTGTCACCTGAATTTCAGTCTTACGAGACATTCTTCTTCTGACAAAATTGTAATATACTGATGGAATTACTTGTAAAAGTACATGTACTACAAATGAGAACATCATAAGCAGAGTTTTGTTAATACATGTAGCATTTAATCAGTTTTTGGACAAATACATACTCTGATAATCATATTATGAGACACATTTGAAGGGGAGTGTCTAGAATAATATCCCTTGTATCATTGTAACCTCTACGCATTGTTCAGGTTTCTCAACAACATTTTGAACCATTTCAAGAACTCAGGATTTTGTGTATGTTTTAATGATGTCCGTCGCCAAATGTTGTCCCGGCCGAGACCGCCTGCCTAATTTTTTCGAGACCGAGAGAATTGGTTGAAGTCGTCCTCGGTGAGGGGGGAGGGGGGGGGGGGGGGGGGGAGGTGGGCTCGTCAACTTTTTCGCAGCCAAGATCATTCATTAAGATGGTCGAGACCAGGCGCGCCGGAAGAAGTTTTTTTTTTTTTTTTTTTGGGGGGGGGGGGGCAAAAACTAAGGGGGCTCACGATTTTGTGTATGTAGTGGCTCCATGTCCAACCACACTTACAGGGGCTGCCAACTTTGAGCCAGATGTGAGAGTGAGACATTGCGAGGGAGCGAAGTGGACTGAGCGGGGGAGGGTGTGGGAGGGGGGTGTCCCCCCTCCCACGGTATGTGAGCTTTTGCATTTTTTGACTTGAATATGTGCAATCTGGTGCTTACCTAGAAAGGAATTTGGCTTAACATTGACTGTATCTGGGAAAGCGGTTTATGATTTGATCAACTATAAATTTTAAATATATTTTCACGAAGAAAACAAATAATTGACACACTAATAAATACGTACCCCAGGCACACACACAACTATTGTATTTTATATTTAGTGTACATATGCCACATTATGTTTGATCCAACAACATAGCCTATATCCAGAATGAGTCCCGAGGGGGCGAAGCTACCGAGGGCTGGGGCAGAGCCAAATAGGGAAGGTTTGGAAGGGGGTATCCCCCTCCCACGGATAATATTTTGCATTTATATACTTGAAATGGTGCAATTTGGTGCACGTCACACAAGCAGCCAGAGCAATGCCAGTCTACACTGGAACTACGTGGCCCGGTACAGAAAAAATACTCACTCCAGACCATACGCAAGTTACTCAACAAAGTGAGATAATCTGTTCGCGCGCGAAGCGCGCAGCGAAAATTTAAAGTAGATTTATAAATTACTTTTTAAACGTTCTTAGCTCATATAATTAATTCTTTCTCTACCACTCGTATACAGATACACACACACAAACATATATATATCCTTCTCTAAAAACCTGGGGGGATGATTGTACATGTCATCCCCCCCACCTTGTGAGGTGGGGGATGCATACCCCTCATCCACCCCGTTGTCTACGCCCCTGGTTCTTATTGACAAGTACATGTACATTAGAGGTTTATTTAAGGTAGACCTTGTTTAGGGTTAAATGTTTAAGGTGGTTAAACATTTCCCATTATTTGTATAGGTTTAATTGAGAGCAATTGACGTAGACCTTGTTTAGGGGTATGTTTTAGGGGTTTATACTTGTTTGGGGGGCAAAATTGTCAAAAAAGCACGCGAAAATAACTTTGAATAGGGTATAAATTTGACCATGGATGAAACTTGTTAGGGTGGGTTTGAAAAACCTGTGTCGCGCGTGTATACAGCAATATAGTTGAGTGCCCCACCCACCCCCCTCCCCCCCCCCCCCCCCCCCCCCAGGGGTCATACCATGGTATGACCATTTACAAAGTAGATGTGGTTGTGTCCGATCCATCAATGTACCGTCATATCTCCCTTCTCCAGTGAAATAAGCACGATCATGGAATCAGTACTGCAGAAGCAGCTTCAGCACTACCTACTGCAACACAACTTCATATCCGATACCGACAGGCAATTTTGCTTCAGATCCCATCACAGCACAGCCGATATCACTCACTATCCTATCTCAGCAATAAATCATGGTCCAACCCATTTGAAAGAGGACACGAAGTACGTCTCATTGCGCTGGACATAAAGGGAGTCTTTGATAAGGTTTGGCACGGCGCGCCTTTAGGCCGCCGCGGCGGCTTAAAGGGTTCCGTGATGATCCACAGCACTTGAATGGCGCCATTATCTGTTCAATAATTCAAAGGCGCCTGCTCCTCCAAAAACTCAATTTACTGCACATATTGCTTGAAAAGAAATGTTTTTAGGGCCTGCTTTGAAATCTTCAAGTTTGTCCACTTTGCGAAGCACAAGAGGGAGGGAGTTCCAGAGGTGTGGAGCAACTGAAGAGAAGGCACGATCACCATACCTCTGGAGTCGTGTCCGTGGGACTTGGAGAAGAAGACCTGATGAGCATAGCCCAGGACGAGACTGATTCTTTTCCACCAAGGAAGCAACATATCGAGGGGCCTGATCGTGGACAGCCTTGAATTTCAGTAGTAAGACCTTGAACTTTATCCTGTACTCAACCGGCAGCCAGTGCAATTCTTCAGGAGGTATTGGTGTGATGTGGTCCATACTTTTTCCTTCTTGTGAGTAAGCGAGCCCAACATGATGCTTGCAATGTGCACTTAATAATGAGACCTGTATATAGTGTTATAAATATGATTTGAAGGCTAAT